>VYVB01000565.1:0-128868 GCA_009761775.1 Ficus carica
ATATGCTACCAACAACAATTTATTAGGCTATGATTTTTTTTTTAAGGATGATGATTATGAGATTTGATGATATGAAGTTAACGAGGTTAAGGTCGATGGCACCAACCCTGAAGTCGACATATAATGGATGATTAAGGTCGACTGAAGACAACCATTTAAGTAATGGAAATTATGAGATGATGATTGAGAGTTTTAGATATCCCTTAGAACTATAATTATGCCTTTGAGCTTTAAAGGAATGCTAAAGGCAAGAAGAACGTTTCTACTAGCTAACAAGTCGCTAGTTGATACAAGGATACCTTTCATTGCATCACTTGAACAGTAATATGTTTTCAATAATACTATTTATTATTGATTTTCATCATTGAATTGGAAAAGATTCCAAAAAGTATCTTAATGTAAGAACATATTAAGATATATAAAAAGACAAGTAACAGTAAGTGTCGTACCAACCTCCCGTGATCGTGGAGGCTACATGTTTCAGTTGTGATCTTGACCGTCCGTGATCGTGAAGGGTCAAGACCAAGTTTATAAGACCTTTTGTAAAATTGCAAAGGCTTATAAAATTCCCAGAACTGTTAGGGACCTTGCAAACCCTAGCTTTGTCTGGAGGCTGCGCGCTTTTGGTACGTACACTGTGGGCCCACATGTTAAGACAAGATAATAAGACACAATATGCTTTTTAAATATGAAAAAGCTATGTGATATAATATGTTTTTAAAGTATGGAAAAGTTATATATATGCTTTTCAAACATGGCAAGTTATATGATATACTTGCTCAGTTTTTCATGTAAATAGTTCTTGTGATGCAGTATGAAAGGAAAGTATGATGGTATGAAATGAAAGCATGAAAGTATGAGGATATGATAGAACATGAAAGAAGATTATGGTTCTATATGAAAGACCTGATCTAATTAAGTTATTCAAATGAGAATAAACTACAATGAATTTATAGTGGACTTGAAGAAAAGCCACCTAGAATTATTCTAATTTTCGAGGACGAAAATCTTTTAAGGAGGGTAGAATGTAATAACCCGAATTTTTATGACTCTAGATTTCCTTTGAATGAGGAAAACTTAAGTCTAGATCATGTTTGGAATATAATATCGGTATAAGTTTGAGTTCTCGGTTAATTAGCTACGAGACTCAACGATGGATTACTTAGGCCAGTTTTAAGGCATTTTAAGGAAAATGACGTGATGAAATTTCATGATTTCAAAAAAAGTCAAAGGGTTGATCAAGAACAGTCAAAGGTATGACTGTACAGTAATATGATAAGCAGTATGAGAAATATACTGCTAAAATTGTCTTTTTGGACAAAATAACAAGAATAAGCTATGAGACCACCCTAGAAAATTCAAGCACACTAAGTTGGATATCAAAGTCCTAATGACTTTCAGAAATAAGAAGAAAATTTTTACAGTCCATTTTTACGCAGATAAATTTTGGACTGCAGTCAAGTATAACAGTACTGAATTATACTGTGTAATAAGTAAACACAATATTGGAAATATCTGTGTTAGCAAGAAAATAGACTGCATTTTAAGGAAAAAGCCAAACAAGGCCTTATGATGATGTCACCCTATTTTGGAATTATGACATCATTTTGGAGAAAGAAAAATGGTGAAAAGAAATAAAAAATTTGTTGCCACCTTGCACAATGATGGCCGGCCAAGTGGAGGACTAAAATGTAAAAATTTTGCCTTTTGGGGCAAAAGTGTAATTTTTAGAAAATAGTGATGTAAGCAAGTGATGTCATCAAGATGATGTCATCACTATGAGATAAGCAAGGAAACTTGGCCTCCAAGGAATGAACAAGGGCCGGCCACCTAGAGGGGTAAAAATGTAAAGATTTTGTCTTTTGGGGCAAAAAATGCAATTTTTGAAAATATGATGATGTAAGCATGATGTAAGCACATGATGTCATCAAGATGATGTCATCATGATGAGGTAAGCAAAACTTGGGCTCCAAGGCAGCCAATGACCGGCCAACACCTAGAGGGGTCAAAGTGCAAATATTTTTGCTTCAAGGACTAAAGTGTAATTTTAGGAAAATAATTAAATCCTAGTTTAGGGACTTTTTAGCAATTTTGAAAAGTTCAAAACCCCTATAAATAGCAGCAAAGGGGGCGGATTTTTGAGGGAGAAAAATAGCAAAATCTAGCTAAACTCTTGCAAAATCTTTCCTCACCCTTTTTTGACCAAAACCGAACCTGGGGGGGGGGAGAAAAAAAAAAATGGTGGCCGGATTTCTTGGGTGGCCAGATCTGGGGGTGATGGCCGGACCTTGAGAGGGCTCAATTTAATTGGCCAAATTTTTGGAACCCCAATTGGAGGGGAGGCCGGTTGTGGGGAGCCAAGAGGAAAGCTTGATCCAAGCTTGCAAACCTATGGAAAGGTTAAGGTAAAACCTCTAACCTCTAAGTTTTTCATTTAAGTTTAGAACAAGATATTTATGTGGTTGTTTTCTTGAGGAATGGCCGGTTGTGGTGGAGACCAGGGGGGAGGAGAAATTTTGGATCAAACCAACCAAATCCTTGAGTGGAATCAAGGTAATCATCCTAAACCCTAAACCTTTTTAATTTGAGCTTAAATTTGGGAAATTTAAGTGTATTTCCATGGTTGGGATGTAAGAGCATAAGCTCATTTTCTTATGCCATGCAATAAGTTTTGTGCTTGATTAGGGTGCTAAGGTCTCAATTATGATTATGGTGCTTGATTAGGGTGTTGCTTAAAGGTGGTTGCTTATAGTTTTGTTTATGCTTGTGTGCATTATATTTGTGCTTGTTACATGCTAGGATTGCATGGCTTTATGGTTGGTATGTTCCCTATTAGTGTGCAGCCGGTTGTGGCTTGTGTGCATGGTTATTAGAGCTAGTCATGGTCTGGCTTGAATGCATGTATGAAATGTGATGCAACTCTAGTTCATGCAACCCTAGGTTTGTGTAGATTTGGTTTGGGTTGCATGGCTGCGTTAGAATCACGTGTTGATTCATGTGGGACGTTAGTTAACGCTGCATGTTGGTTACTTAGGCTCCCGCGTGATCGGTTGAGTTAGTTCCGTGAAGTAGGACGCGTAAAACCGAGTAAGCACAAAAACTGGCAGATTCGGATCAAATCTGCCCAGTTTTTGGAAAAGTGAAATATAAGGCCTTTAGAGGCCGAATTGGGAAAAACGTAAAACATAAAAGTTGTTCGGAAGAGGTTTTCCTAGGGGGCAACGTGAACCGTTTCCCAAAATGAGACCCCAATGGCCTCCGTTTACCCCAAAACCCGTGGCTGATCCCCAGACCCAGTTTTCACTCAGTTTTTCGGGGTCAGCCAGTTTCAAACAAAAACTGGGAAGAATCTAGGCCGAATTGGAATTTTTGCAAAATACGAAAGTTTTAGAATATTTCGAGAGCTACAACTTTCGTGAAGAAAAATTTTTCAGATTACGAACCGATTTTTAAACTGGGATCGTTTTTGAATGGTGCGCAGGGAATCCGAAAATTCCTGCACCACTAGCTTTACAAATGTTTCTAGAAAACTGTTTTTTCTACTACAAACTATTGTTTTGATTATGGAAAACTGTTCCAAGGGCAGTTTTCAACCTCAAATGATTTATGAAGCACTAAACCAAGAGTTTGGATTTTTACGATTTAAGTAAAGGATTTTTAAAAGTTAAGAAAGAAGTTTTGGGATTAATTTCCCTAAATTTTCCAAGTAAGGAAAATGAATTTTTCAAGCTAGAGTATAGCAAGCGATTAGTTTACGAAAGGTAACCGGGAGTTATACCCGAGTTACTGGGTCAAGCCCAAGGCCCAAAGGTTGACCCAACGAGGGTTGACCATAGTTGATCAAAGTTGACCATTGTTGACCATAGTTGACTTTGGTTGACTAACAAGTGGATTTTAGTTTGATCTTAAGGGTTACTCAATATAACCCTAAAGGATACCCGTTTGAGCTAAGATATTGGGTTAGGAAAGTAACCCAATGATTTGTGGATTAAGGATGAAGCCCAGGGTTGGAAGATGATCTAACCCTAATGGTATGTTATGTTATGGGCTTAGTACACAAGGTTATCCAAGGTAACCGAGTAAGACGTTATGCACAAGGGACATACAACCAAGACCATGTAAGGTAAGCATGTTGGTTAGGTCACCAACATTTCACGAGTTTAAGTTAGACAATGTCCTTTATCGAGCAGGATAGAACCTGCAGCTGTACCGGAAAAGGAACAAGCATTTGTTGGGACAATAAATCAAGAGCGTAGGACGGAAGGTAAGTACAACTCCGCCTACAGCATAGGCCCTTTGTTGTTACTTGCCTAATGTGATGGTATGTGATGATATGTTATGGTGTGTAATGTTATGGTATGTTATGAATGAGGTTATGTTATGTTATATGTTATAATATTGTGACGTCATGAAGCATGTTCACTAATATTAAACCACCTGGTAAGAACAAGACAAGTAGGATGTTGTGTCGTGTCGACTTGCCACAAAGGCGGGTTTAAATGGTATGGTTCATGGTTTGAGTTGGATTGGATGGCTACCTAAACTACTCCATGTTAAACTTTGTGTTTTATGGTTTGAGTTAAAACGGACTGCCGCCTTCAACCATTCCTTGGCTATGTACCACGATACGAGCACACATGATAAGTAAAGGAATAGACCTAAATTAAATTATGAATTCATAAATGATTCATAAGAAATCATAATTGGTTCATGCATAATGATTTGTTTTGTGTCGCGGATGTAACAGTTGTACTTGCTGAGCGAAAGCTCACGTCTTACGTCTATGCTGTAGGTAAGCAACCTGTCAGCAATCTCTGATACAATACTGTGGAGGGCTGGTGCTGCGGACTGTGAAATGTGGGATGGACACTGCCACGACTTTTGAAAAAAAAAATATATATACTCTATAAAATATGTTGTAATGAAAAAGGGTTTTCATATTTTCATGATGTTTTAAGTATGAATGACAAAGTTTATGTATGTATGGCAAGCAAGTTGCCTCTTGTGGTACCAATCCGCATTAAGTCGGGTTTGGTCTACAATTTGATTATGATGGCCTTCAAGGAGGGTTTGAAAGTTCGGTACTCGAGAAAGTACCTATCAGTAAGTATGAGTTTGGGAATGAAGTTCAAATTGAAAGTTTTAAAATAAAGTTTAAAAGAAAAAAAAAATTTCTTCCAAATTTTCCGCAAGTTTAAGTTAAGTATGTAAGCAAGGTGACGACCCGGCGTGGGAAGTCGGGGCGTGACAAATATAGTATCACTAAAGTATTCATTATCATTTATTTATCAAAAAAAAGTATTAATTATTATTCTAGCTAGTGATGACGTCTTATTGAAGTAATCAAGTATTGTTTTTATAAACCGAGAGTAACTGATATCAAAGAGTACTATTATACTAATAATAGTTAAACCATTAAATATTATCCGAGTTTGTATTTACAATAATATATATTGGTTTTGATGTAACGCTCTTGTTGTAAATTTAAATGCTACAGAGACAATAGCAATTGCCTTGCATTTACTGAAGAATGCCCCGAATTTGGCCAGTGCTACAGACAGCACTGGGAAATCTCCCGTGTACACACTGGCATGTGCAGCTTTTCTTTTTCATGGAGAATATGGGCACAGATTTTGGAAGAAATGGATATATGACTGTTAGTCTCTCTCTCTGTCTCTCTCTCTCTCGCTTTGTATTTTTTAAAATTAATTAACGTGAAAAACATTTACCTGTTTTAGTTATCTCGATATATACGTCCTTTTGAAAGTTTCCATGAAACCTTGTAATAAACACAGAGGACAATTATTAGGCAACAAAAACTTATACGATATACGTGCAATTAGGACAAAAATCCCCCAATCAAATTTATAAGATCATCATTGAATAAATTGTATAATTAAAAATTTTCAAATTTGAAGTCCACTTGTCAAACAAATTATATATATATATATTATATTTTTTTTTTTTTTTTTTTTTTAACGAAGTGTGATTCTTTGGCATTCTCTGTGACATATATCTATCATTAAAAATTTCCAAAACATGGTGGTTACTGACCCCAGAAAGAAAAAAGCTTATATTTTTTAAGCTTGAAATGGAAAGTGTGCGGGATTCAAGTTATGAATATAGTCTTTATCAAAAAAAAAAATAATAATAATAATAATATAATTCAGATCATGTACTTTTTTTTCCCGCATATGTTTTTTTTTTTTTTTGCTCCCAATTTAATGAGGCATCTTCTGTTTTCTTCTAGGTGAAGGAAGTTGCCTCATATGTGCATGATTTTCTTTTAGTTTTATGATGAGTTTGTAACCGTTTTCTACTTTTTGCATGCGCTTGGTGTTAAGATTTGGATTGTAGAATTTCGATTTAAATTGAATTGTACATTTGGTGAAGCATTTGAATTGCTGAAGTTAAAAAGTGTAAAAATTTGAAATGTGTTCAAAAAATTTTTCAATATGGAGCTTGTTTCGTTTATCTCGAAATTCTATGCAATTTAAAAGAAAAAATTCATCTCATTTGGAGTTTTATATGTAAAGTTATGGAATTTTAAAATGGGTGGGTATATTGACACCTCTCATTTTGCTTTTCCCACCCACTTTTAAAAACCACTTACCATATTAGTTTTAGAATTAAAAATTAATTATTTCACCCCTTAGTTTTACCAAAAAGCCCTTATAACTAAATTATTTGTCTTCCTTCTTTCTTTCTTCTTTCTCCACTTAATAAATCTAAACCACTGCATAATTTTTTTTAAAATATGTTTTGTTTTATTTTTATTTTTATTTTTAATTTTTCTTAACTATTTCTTTCAATTATTTATAAAATGAATAATCAATCAAATCAATATATTTGATTATATATCATGCATACGTGTTTTCCATTTTCTTATTATTTCTTAGAAAACAAAAAACTAGTTATAACATGAAACTCCAAAAACTATTGATGAATAATAACAAACAAAATAAAAGAATCTTCTCTTAAAAAAATCTCTTCAAAAAGAATTAAAAAATACAGCAAAATAGAACATTTAAAAAAAAATTAAGGAAAAAAATGTATAAAGATTTAGACTGTAATGGGAGGAGAAATAAAAAAGTAAACAATTTAATTATAAAGTTTTTGTTTTTGAAAAATTGAGAGGTGGAACAAGTAGTTATTGAATCTAAAATTATTATGATAAGTGGTTTTAAAAAGTAGGTGGAAAAGTAAAATGAGAAGTGTCAATAGACACACCATTTTAAAATTTGAGTTACAAAACTGTAATAATAACTATAAATAGTGAAACTGAGATTGACTTTTCATAAAAAGACAAAATTTGAGTTGTAATTTGTGATCCAAACCATTGTGCAAAATATGTGCTTTACTTTTTTTACCATCTCTTTGGCTAGTTTTTTTTCTCCTTTTTTTTTTTTTGTTTTAATTCTTTTTAAGTTGTCTAGTTTTATTTCATTTTTTATTTAATATAATAGGGATATTTTTCTATGGAATGGATGTTTTAGTGGAGTACGAATCTTGTTGGGATGCATTAAATTTTTTTATCTCCTTCTTTTGAGCTTAGCAGTATTTTAATATCCATATATAGTAAGTTCTAATAATAGTATTGTATGTGTTTGAAATTACAATATATGTTTAAATTATACTAATTATTGTAGTTAATGAACATAGAGGGATAACGAATATCAGAATATAGTTGATGAAAACTAAAACAGGGAATTAAAAATTGACAATCTTGAATAATCAATTCAAATGGGATTATGTGTAACTAGACTATATTACTTTTTTGTAAAACTTTAATTTTTTTTTTTAAGTATTGATAATATTTTAATTTGTCGATATAGCTATAAGCATAAAATCAGCTCTTGCTGACTATGAAAAAAATGAAGAATCGGCTGTACCTGGACAAATGGAAGAAATTGCTAGAAATACAGGACTTCAAAGTGGGAGCGACACCACCAACAGAAATTCAGGTATTTAGTCGCTTTATGGCTTTTATCTTCATCAAAGTCTTTATCTGCTATTTCTGCCCAAGATTTTTTTCCCTTGACTTTCTATTTGGATTTTAATGGTATGAAGGCTACGCCTTACTCCTGTTATGTTTGATCTGCATATGACTTAGCTGGCATATAGCATTTGGCTATGCAATTGCAGGTTTAAACATTATTTGTGAATTGTGATCGACTGAATGAGCAATATAATATTAATTATTCTTAGCTCGGAACAATTGTGATTGTTATACCAAGAAAGAGTGGGCGACCACTGAGGGACTGAGAAGGAGAAACTGGAATTACATGATTCACTAATTTAATTAAAAAAACAAAGAAGAAAAACCAAAGATTATTATGCAAAAATATACAGTACATATTATATATATGTTATATACATTATGCCACAAGCGATCCTCATAGTATTACCTTTGTCATTATTTAGTACTAATTAACAGAATATTTACACTCAATTGCAGTGCTACTGGCTCCCTTCAGATGGCTATTTTCAAAACTGCCTATTCTCTCAGGTATGCCGTATATATCCATTTTTGAAAAATGTAATTTGGTTACAAAACTGTTGTGGTAAATAAATATGTTATTTACTTCAACAATTTTGTAAATATGCTATTTAATTCTTGTAGCTTCCGTAAATATGTTATTTACCTCTCTCTTTTATCTACCGAAGAATCTTCTCCTGACAATAACTTTTTACCCAACAGAAGTTGAGAAGCGTATAGGAGACCTAAAATTGGTGCACAAACTTTCAAATGAACTGCTAAGAGTCATGTGCACAACAATTTCGGACATAAGCGATATAAGAAAACTCAGAGATGGTTTAGTGTTTGATGCGTTATTCGCAGCTGTGGATCGAGGAAACATCACGTTTGTCGATGAACTAACAGGGATTGGGCCATTATTTGCGGCCAGCACGGATGAACATTCAAGAGACATTTATATGCGTGCCATTGAATATCGTCAAGACGAACTGTTTACGCATATGCTCGGTTATGTGGGTGACCGGCATAAGGCAGCAGCTAGTGCTATGGAAGATAAGTTTGGTAATAACTTACTGCATATAGTTGCAGGGTTAGCGCCTCCTGCATACCTGAATCATATTCCTGGAGCAGCTTTGCAGATGCAAAGAGAGCTACAATGGTTTGAGGTAACTTTGAACTTTATTATAGAATTTTTTAATTTTATTTTTCTTTGCGAACGTATGTAACTTGTGCGCCCCCCTCCTTTTTCGGGGAAAAAAACTAAAACAATCCCAAGTTTTGAACGTAACCTGGGAGTCACTATATAAACCAAACTCCATCGCACCCGCTGAGCTAGTCCAGTTAGATTTGAATCCCAATTATTAACTTAAGTACAATGAGGTAACGAACGAAGGGACAGTTGCAGTTCACTTTGAAAAGGGACAATCTCTCATCGGATCAGTCAGTTTTCAAAAGTTAGAAAAATATTTGACGTGCCAAATATTATTCTAACTACAAGTAAAACAAATAATTGATCAATTTAATTAACTAACGATAAAATTCTTCATTTTGTACATTTTTTCCCTTATTCCATATATATTATGTTTATCTTTAGCAGACAATGAGAGTGGCATCAGGAAATACTCTTAAGTTGACCAATCCGAAACCATCCACCTTAAGCTACTCACTTTTTAAAATAAAAAAATGAGAAAGGATAACTAGCATATATAACAGATTACTAGCATCTCCAAACTAAGTTGGAAACCCACACTAGTAACTACCTCACCTCACACTAAACCAATATTCCACACAATATTATAATTAAAATGAAGAAATACTAGTAAATGGTTGGGAAAATTAAAAATAAAAAATAAAAAACCTTAGGGCAAATATCAGAGAAAGAAACTGAATAATTGATTGACAAGGCAATCCATTAAAAATTACAAAAATTAAGAAATGCTTAGAAGACTACTGAAATTGTTGGTTCTATTCTCCTTGAAAACTAACATTTTAGGTGTCAAGATTGTTATGATGCTTAATCTTCCTCGGATGTTAGTTGTCTCTTCTCTTCGTTGGAAAAAAAAAAAAAAAAAAAAGTATGTGGGAATTATATTGAGATCATCAAAAATTGTTTTGTTTTACGAATCCCAGATTGCCCAGAAAGCCGAAATTACTGTTTCTATCCACAAATTCCTGATTTGCTTGCTGATTATATTATCTACTAAATAAGTTGCTAATCTAACTGTAATTGATACGTCCTTCATGATTAAATATGAAAAAACCAAGTTAGCCTAAATACCTAATAAGGACCTCTTCACAACTTGTAGTCAGCAAATGGACCATGTAGCAACGATTAATATTTTCATAATTTCAACCAAATAATTTTTTTATTTTTTTTCAGGAGGTGAAGAAACTATTATATGAAGGGGCCTCAACAGCTGAAAACAAAGATGGTAATACACCAAAAGAATTATTTACTAAGAGCCACAAGGACTTGGTGAGTGAAGGAGAAAAATGGATGAAAGAGATGGCGACCTCTTGCACTGTTGTAGCCGCTCTAATTGTAACCATGGTGTTTACCGCCGCATTCACAATTCCTGGAAATTCCCCAAACAAGAAGTTGGAGAAGACTTATTTAGATTCCATTGGAATCGCATTCTTTTCTTCAACAGCTTCAGTGTTGGTGTTCTTAGGGATCTTAACTGCGCGATATGACGAAGATTGACTTCCTCGTAGCCTTGCCGACAAAATTGTTCCTAGGATTGTCCACACTTTTCATCTCCATTGCATCTATGTTGATAGCTTTTTGTGCCGGCCTTCTCATTATGATTCCCGAATCTTGGGTTCTCATTCCCGTCATTACGTTCGCAGCCCTTCCAGTCATCTTATTTGTGTACATGCAATTTCCTCTTCTTATCAGGACGTTTAGGTTTACATACCTAAAAGGCCTTTCTTTAAGTACTGTTAAGGGTACCGATACAAAGAAAACCAAGTAGGTGTTCATTGGATACTGATGTGTAAATGTGTTTGTGTGTGTGGCATTTCCTAGCCATATATCTATCATCTTTTCCTATTTTGTTGTAACAAATCAAGATGTTGAATAAAAGATTATCTATTTTCTTTTCTGTGTTTTTTTTTTTTTTTTTTTTTTTTTTTTTCTTCATTTTGGAGGATTTAAGCTTGGCTATCAGCTGATAATAACAGGTACCAGCCTTGTATTGAGATTTTCTAACTCAATTTGATGTCCGTTGGGGTAATTGTTGGTTTTGAAGATTTTAAAATTTTATGTACCTAGCGGAATTTTAAAATTTTATAACATATCAAGATCTTAACTCGGTATGTTATATACATTAATTAATTTCATTATCAACATATCATGTAAAGGCTCAACACTTTTAACAGACTAGAATGGCCTCTAACACAATAGTCTTTCTCTACCAGACTAGTTCCCACGAGCCAGTGTGTGTGATCACACCTTTTTACGATTTTCTATAATAGGTCCCGGTATGATCTTCTAACCTCTTGTACGTGTGCACTAAAAAATTATATAATCGCCAAAAAAAGAAAGCTTAATTATTTTATAGTATCGCCAAAAAAAGAAAGCTTAATTATTTTATACTTTTAATACTCACTACATATATTTGTGTATTTTCGGTTAGGTTGCGATATTTCAGTTCAATCGGAGTACTTTGATTTAAGATGTTTTTCTATCTCTTCTATCTTCCAAAAAAAAAAAAAACCATCACACGTCGAATCACGCTCACTATAATTGTAACGACCCTATTTACGTGGTCATTACTACACTTACTTACCGTTAATACTTGAAATTTGCGGAATTTTTTTTTCATATACATATATATTACATGACATATTTTAGTATGTACATATCATGGTAATTAACAAACCAAGTCTTAACTTTTTAACATATAAACTTACTAGTCATTGATAAATAACTACTTACTAATAAGAACCTTAAACATGTTTGTGTTTTTAAACATTACTATAACGACCCGACTTTTCAGACCATTAACTAACTTATTTATTCTTAATTCATTTACTCTTAACACTCATTTATGTTAGGTTCCAAATACATAATTTGTTTTGATAAACCATATTCGTACTACATGTAACGACCCGCCTAACGTAAGCCGTTACCGTATATATCTTATCTTACATACTTACTTACTTCCTTACGCAATTAGCGGAAATTTTTTATTTTTTTTTATACGGCGCGAACTCACACAAATATGTACGTACTTATAAACGTTTACTAAATAAACACGTTTGAACATAAAATAATACACATAAAATAAACAAAATGCGTAGCGGCCACCATCCCATATTTCACAGCTAGCAGTGCCATGCTTCACCACCTTGCATCACAGATTGCCGCTAGGTTGCTTACCTACAGCATAGACGTAAGACGTGAGCTTTCGCTCAGCAAGTACAACTTTGACATCCACGACACAAATCATAATCATGCATGAACCATTTATGCTTCGTTATGCTTTCTTATTATTTCTTAGCTTAACATACTAATGGGCTTCTTACATAACATAAGTGTACGTACCGTGGCGTGCAGCTATGGAGTAATTGGGTCGGCCAACCCAGTCCAACTCAAACCATAGACCAAACCCGAACTAACGCGGGTCGGTACGACACAAGGCAAGCTTGCTTGCCATCATACTTAATTTTCATCATTTCATACTTTGGTCTTAGTCTTATCATGTGAATTGGTGAACATGCTTCATGATGTCACACATAAATAAACCATAACCCATATCATGACAATGTCATAAACTTTAAACAAATCATCCATCATATCATATCATTGGATAAACTTTAAACACATCAGGTAAGTAAACAAACAATCAGCCTATGCTGTAGGTGGAGTTGTACTTACCTCGTATGCTATGTCCTATGCTGTGTTGCTCCAAGTCAGGTTGCAACAACAGGCTACCTCCTGCTATTACAAAGGACATAGGGTAAGGATTCTATAAACCATAACCATAAAATGTTGGGTAACCTAACCAACATCCATACATAACCTGTGATGCCTTAGAAATTCATAAGCTTAATTCATGAATTATTATTATGATCTCTTCATTGATATGATTCTAATAAATTATTTTGATGAATATCAAATTTCAAGATCATGAACGACATATTAATTTATGCGAAAAACTTATTGTGTCGTATTAGGGGGGATAACGATAATTTTTGGGAAGGACCCTGATTTTTATTGGTAGGTCAATTTAATGATCTTAGAATTTATTTTGATCATACTAATAGCTAAGTTTTGGAGGTGTGATTAAGAATTAATGTGTCACATAGGTAAAAGATGAATTATTAGTATTTATTCTTAGGAAATCCAAAGGTGGATATTTGATCAAAAATTTTGCTTGATTTGAAATCAATGGTGGATATTTTATGTTTAGAGATCCAAGCAAATCAATGGCTAAGCTTTGAGTGATAAGTGACCAATGAGAACTTAGGGTGAGGATAGGTGTGATGGAAGATCCAATGGGTGAGAATAAAGATGATAACTTGGATCAAGGGTGGGAAATTGAAAGAGAGAAAAACAAAACAAAATTGACTAGAAAGGGGGGGTGGTCGGTTTTTGAAGTGCAAAGCAAAGGGAAATGTGAACAAAGGAGAAAAGAAGAAAGTGGTGCATGCATGCAACCACATGTAAGAGATGGCATGGTTTATTTTGGCAAGTTGACTTAAGGAAATGACAAGTCAAAGTGACATTTCATCTCAACTTTATTGAACCAAATTTCACCCTAAAACCCTCCCCAATGTGCCGGCCATTCAAGGGTTGATTCAGCCAAGTATTTTTCAAATTTCCTCCCCCAAAAGACAGCTCTCTCAAGGCCAAAGTTGGCTAAGCACAAACCCCTAACACCCCATTTTCTTTCTCACACAAGTTAAGCTCTCAAACCCTAACTCTCTAACCACCACCAAGCTCTAAACAAACCAAGAACCACCAACACTATTCTCCATCTCCAACACCCCTCAAGCACTCTCCTCAATCCATTTACAAGCTCTAAGAAACCCCGTCACCAAAACCGAAGAGGTGAGAAACGGAGTTAGAGACGTTATACTAAAGGTAACCTAGTGGTACTCTTCGTGTTTTTAGTCTTTTTTGAGAACTAAAGCATGATATTTAGTTATGATCTTAATGAAAGACTTTTCTTACTTAGGAAAAAGTTTTGAGAAGAACTTGGGAGGTTCGAGATCTCAAAAGATCCCCGGAGCATTTCGGTAAGATTTATGAATCTTGTTGAAGTTCGTAGTTGTTGTTATGATATAGTATACATTAGAAAGTTTGGTATGAAAAATAAACTATATATTAAGATTCTACAGAGGATAAGCTTCATTTTAGGCTTTGGAATCACTTGATTTGCTTTTATATGTAAAAAGTTATGTGCCTTTGAAGTTGTGACACAAAAATAATGAGAAAATGAACCTCCGAGCCACAGCATAGCCACGGGTTTACTGTACTCCGAACCCTTTAGACTCAAAATTTTGGATTATAAGTTTTAGATCTAAAAAACTAGACTCTTTAAGCTTTCCAACAAGGTATCTTACGCCTTGAACGGATAAATGTACAAATTTTGACGAATTTTACAAGTTTGGGCTACGAACCGAAAATCCTTGCTGGAACCCTATGTTAGCCACGGATTTTGTAGATTTTGAGTAAGTAAACCATATCTTTTTACAAAACTGTTTTTTTATATAAAATAGACATTATAAGCTTCCCAATGACATATCTTTTGTCTTATTTGGACTTGTAAGCAAATTGTTATGATTTTTCTAAACTTACCAATGCATCTGGACTTATTGTATAAATGTGAGACCAGCAGTGACAAAACCTAAGTTTATGATGTGAAATACTCAAGCACTAAAGGAAATAACTTTATCACTGTAAAGTATACATCTTAAGCTTCAAATCGAGATATTTTACGTTTAAAACGGATATGTACATAAATTTTAATAAATCTCTTAAAATTGTAGTGTAATCTAAGAATCTAAGATTTTACCATAAGACACTTAGAAAAACGTCCACATTAATATTTGAAATACTTGAAATCTTGGAAAACAAGTTATAAAGACAGAAAATAGATATTTCAAGCTTTCCAATAAGTTATCAAGTGTCGAAAACGGAATTATACTCAAATCTAAATAAATCTTACAAGTTAAAATCCTACACCGATAAAACGATTAAACATTAAAATGTAACACAAGAGTAAGTTTTGACATATGAACGTATTTAGTTATGAAAAGAATTGATTTTAATCGTATGATCAAATAACGTGAAAACCCTAACTTTATAAAATTAAATTATAAGTTTTAAATGGGCCAAGATAAAGTATACTAGAGGGTTACTATACATATACCAAGAGATTACTTTAGCCCAACTAAATGAACATAACTAAGGGAATTGGACTAGCCCAATAATCAAATAGAGGTATACCCTTAGGTGACCCATTATCACCTTGATGGATTAATTAATTAATTAATTAATTAATTAATTAACTAATGTAATTAATAAATTAACTGATTAATAATTAATTAATTAATTAATTAATTATAAGGGTTAGTATATAATAATCAAGATTATTATGTTGAATAACTATATAATTATAATATATGATTAATTAGAGATTAATTAATCATTAATTATTATTAATTGATTTAATCATCAAAATAATTATGGATAATTAACTAGAGATTAACCAAACATCAATTATTGAATAAATCAAATTTTTACTTATTAATATTAGAATTGATAATTAATAATTATTATATGAGGATGAATATTTAAGTAACATAATTAAATTATTAACAAGATAATTATTAATAAGTCAATTAAAATTATATAATTTAATTATAATTTCTCAATTAAATAAAGTAATAATTAATATTACTTAATTAGTTAATTAACCAATTAATTAATTAATTGATTAATTAATTAAATTAAATTAAATTAATTAAATAATAATTAATCAAAATTTATTTAACACTTAATAATTAATAAGGATTAATTGTTAAGGTTAATTATGATGTAAGTAAATTAAGTTCACTATAGTTTATAAAAAAGTAAAAAAATAAAGTAATATTACTATAACTCTATCTAATAATGAGATATTGTTAATCAGGACAATTTCTCAAATCTGCATAATAGGAGATACAACTCCGGAAGTTTAAGCATATAAGACAAGTAAGTACAAACCTCACCCACAGCATGAAATAAAATGTTTTTGTTGTTGGTGTTCTATGTTTTCTATGATTTACCTTGATGAAGTGATGAATATATGAGTTATATGTACTGTATTAATTAAGCATTTAACATGCATAAATTTTCATGCACTGATATGATTGACATGCCTCATAAGTACGTATGCAATAATGATAGATGCATAGTGACATATAAATCCATATATTGTCACAAATAATAAGAATGAGGCTAACGAAAGATAGGACTAAGTGTCGTACCAACCTCCAACTAGTGAGAGGATATGATAAGAACGAAAGTTATAATATATGACCTTGGAGGTTGTTGGAGGGTCGCTCCCCTAACTTCCCATTGGTTGCGCGCATATGGGTACGACATAGGGGCCCTTAAGTAGACAAGACATGTAAATAATAAAGTATAATTGAACACATATAGTTCACATGCATTTATAAGCATTCATAATGTTACATGTGATGATATGAATTTTGTGAAAACGATTTGTGAGATATTGTTTGTACTTGCTGAGCGAAAGCTCATCATTGTGTGTTCATGCTGTAGGTAACGCGGGTAAGCAGCCCATTACTTAGATGTCTTATGGACTGGCGAAACTGTGCGGAGGCGATGAACGACGGGAGTGGGATACCACTACGAAATTAATTTCCGCATTTAGACTTCGTAATTTATTTTGTAATGATTATACTTATAGTTATGTCCCAAGGTTTTAGTACTACTATATTAGTATGAGTACTTTATGAGAAAAAGACTTTAGACTCTTTCCGTATAATTTTTATGAAGTTATAACTTTTTAAAATATCATCTAGTTACGATTTTAAATTGGTTAATTAGTTGCTAGAGGTTTTCAAATTCCTCAGTTAAAAATTTTTAGTGAGTCTAACCTTTGTAATACGAATACAATAAAAAAAATTTATGTATTTTTTTTAGAACCGAACATAAATAAGTATTATGACTAAATTAGATAAGAATAAGTAAGTTAATTAACGGTCCGAAAAGTCGGGTCGTTACAGTTGGTATCAGAGACGGTATCCTGCCATCCTACCTTACGTCGTTTCCACATCAGTTTCATGCCTGTCCAAGTAAGTTAGAATTTTATTTTAGTTTATTATTTGTAGTTATTATTGACCTAAATTTTAAAACTAGGCATCACTACATTATCATCATGCCACCAATTAGAGGATCATCATCCGAAGACACACTCCTTAGTGAGCTCAGTGCCAAATTAACGGCTGCATTTCGGAGAGCCAGACCAGATCACTACAATGGAGAAACTCATCCAGGAGATTGGCTACATCACATCGAGTCCTTATGCAGCTCGTGTGGCATAACACGAGGGGCGTGGTCGGGACTAGCAGTGATCCAACTGAGGGGTGCTGCTAGGCATTGGTGGGAGTCTATTGGACAAGACCTGAACCTCATACATTGGAGAGATTTCCGTCGCAACATCACGGAGTACTTTGTAGGTCCTTTCCTTTACCGAGAGAGGAAAGCTGAATTGACATATGCACAAGGACGTCGTTTCTTCACTCGGGTGGCAGGATGGGCACCTGTTCATGGTGAGAGCATGCAGGAGTACAAACGCCGATTCGAGGAGGATCTCCTAGTTGAGTGCCCTTATGAACTGCGCCAAGAGGACGCATGTGAGTTGTTTTGGAAGGGAGTCCCCCACGAGATACGAGCACTTGTTTACTTTCCCCGACCATATCCGGATTATGATCACTTATGTTCAGAGGTCATTTATGCTGAGATGCACCTGAAAGCAGATAGAGTAAATACTCCTCCAACAAGGGAATTAGAGAACGTGGAGGACGCTAGCAGCCATGTTGAGGCGTCAGCCCCGCACCAACCAGAAGCCGTGGGAGACGATGATGCCCATATTGGCTCAGAAGAGGAGGACCCCACCGAGGTTTTCTCTGAAGGGGAAGATGACGAGACTGATGGTCCATGAGTGTTAGTAGGAGATCGAGTGTAGTAGTTACTATCAAATAGTTGTTATTTGTCGTGGATGTTTTATCTATTATCTATTTTATGTGTTTGGTAACTCCTGTGTTATTTTTATGATTTATGTATTCTCTATGACTAATTATGACCAGTATGGTTGATCGTTATGTGAACTTATGATTATGTGATGTTATGACATGATGCGTTTAAGATGTGATATGCCATGAATTATGAGTCGTACCTTAATTATTATATTTAAATAAAACTCATATCATAAGACTATGATTAAGTTAAAATATCTGTGTGCGAGATATTAAACAAGCATGGTTCTTTTAGGTTGAACACTAGAGTTATACATAAAGTCATGGTACGTCCTCGAGCGGCAGCAGCAAGACAACCACAAGAAGTGAACCTAGCTGAAATGGTAGTTAACCTACAGCGCAGATTAGAGGACCAAGAGCGCGAAATGCAGAATCTCCGCGAGCAACTTGCTCAACATAATCAAGAAATACCCCCTCCACCAGCTGTCCCAGCTCAACCTGCAGCACCAGCTGCGCCTGCGGCACAAGCCGGCCAACCTGTGATTCGACAAGAACCGTTGTACGAGAGGTTCCGACGTATGAAACCACCAGAATTTGAGGGATCCACCAATCCTTTGGAGGCTGAGGAATGGTTAACCTCCCTCCAAATAGTCTTGAACTTTATGAACCTCACCGATCAAGAAAAAGTATTTGTGCTCCTATGTCATGAAGAAGGATGCTCGTTATTGGTGGGAAACTGTACAAATGAGGAGAAATGTACTTGAGATGACATGGAATGATTTCATTCAAGAATTCAACGACAAATTCTACAATCGGATGGCTATGAAAGCACAGCAGAATGAATTCAACAACATCAAGCAAGGCACTATATTCGTAACTGAGGCTGTTCGCAAGTTTGACCAACTGGCGCGACTTTGCCCTCACCTTGTGCCAACTGAGGATGAAAGGGTTAGGCGGATGTTGGATATGTTTCGTCCTGAGATAGTAGTAGTGATCGATAGTGGCGAGAAACCACCTACGACTGTTGCTGAATGTGTCGAAAGGGCACTACGCGCTGAGTATCGTCTTGCTCAAGCTAAACAAGAGAGGGCTAAGTTCTTTGAAGAAAAGAAGAAAGAGAAGTCACAATCAAAGCAGAACCAAGGAAATCAACTAAACAACCAGGGAAACAGATCCAATCCGATTGGCAATCACTTTAATCAGAACCACAACAAGCGAAAGGGGAATTTCAATGGAAATAAGAACCAGAAGAGCCATCCTCAGAAGAAGAATGTCACTGTTTTCCCTACCTGCACCAAATGTGGGAAGAAGCATCCGGGGGAATGCAAACTTGGTTCAAATACTTGTTACTTATGTGGCAACGAGGGTCACTATGCTAAGAATTGCTATTCCAACAAGCAGAATCAGACTGGGCAGAACCAGCTAAAGCCACAAGGAACTCAACTCCACAACATGCAAGCCAAGATCGAGGGTCCACAAATTTACCAAGGACGTTTGGAAGCCCCGCCAGGACCGAACGCTCACATTTTCGCCTACACCAAGAATGATGTCGATGCTGGAACCTCGAATGTAGTGACAGGTCAGCTTTCTGTGGCCAATCAAGATGCTCATATTTTATTTGATTATGGAGCAACTCATTCCTTTGCATCACATACATTTGCTAGGAAGCTCACTCAATTTAGGAATAGAATCAATCAGACCTTTAGGACGGCCTTGCCTTCAGGACAAACTTTATTGTCAAGTTATTGGTTACGTCATGTACCAATAATTATTGCTGATAGAGAACTGTTTGTTAACCTAGTTATTTTAGAAATGTTCGACTACGACATCATTTTAGGGATGGACTTTCTAGGAAAATACAATGCGAACATCGACTGTCGGGCACGCAAGGTGACATTTAAACCTGATGGAGCAGAAGAGTTCGAATTTGTCAGCATTTTTGAGAAACAGTCGAGGGTGATGATTTCTGCCATGAAGGCGCGAAAGATGCTACATAGCGGATGCGTTGGGTACCTAGCCAATATCATAGATACGACGAAAGAAGAACGATCCAAACCGGAAGATGTGGCAGTAGTCAGGAATTTTGTCGAGGTCTTCCCAGAAGACTTGCCTGGGCTACCACCTGATCGTGAAATTTCTTTTGAAATCGAATTGATACCCGGCACAGCACCGATATCCAAGGCCCCATACCGCATGGCTCCAGCTGAACTCAAGGAATTGCAGACGCAACTTCAAGAACTTCTGGGCAAGGGATTCATACGTCCGAGTTACTCACCTTGGGGTGCACCTGTCTTTTTCGTCAAGAAGAAGGACGGTACGTTGAGGATGTGCATCGACTACCGTGAGCTCAACAAGGCGACCATCAAGAATAAGTATCCTCTTCCAAGAATCGACGACCTCTTCAATCAGCTTAAAGGAGCATCAGTCTTCTCTAAGATCGACTTACGCTCCGGTTATCACCAACTGAAGATTAAAGAAGGCGATGTCCCAAAAGTCAGCATTTCGTACACGTTACGGCCATTATGAGTTTTTAGTCATGCCTTTTGGATTGACGAATGCACCTGCAGCTTTCATGGATTTGATGAATCGTGTATTCAAGGAATATTTGGACAAGTTTATCATTGTGTTCATTGATGATATCCTGATATACTCGAAGACCCAAAAAGAGCATGAAGAGCATTTAAGGATCACTCTCCAAACTCTAAGGAACCACCAGCTCTATGCAAAATTCTCTAAATGTGAATTTTGGCTCGACAAGGTTCAATTTCTTGGACACGTGATCTCCAAGGATGGAGTATCTGTTGACCCATCCAAAATCGAAACTGTGAGCAAGTGGCCAGCACCGAAGAGTGTGACTGAAGTGCGAAGCTTTTTAGGTTTAGCCGGCTACTACAGGAGATTTGTTGAAGGATTCGCGAAGTTAGCCACACCTCTTACCGCACTTACTCGGAAAGGAAAAAAGTATGAATGGACGGAGAAATGCGAGGAAAATTTTCAAGAATTGAAGAAGAAACTCACTAGTGCTCCTATTCTCACGATTCCATAAGACGAAGGAGAGTTTGATATCTACAGCGATGCATCCAAGATGGGCTTAGGAGCAGTTCTGATGCAAAACGGAAAAGTCGTAGCTTATGCCTCACGGCAATTGAAGGAGCACGAGAAGAATTACCCGACCCATGATTTGAAACTAGCAGCTGTGGTGTTCGCCCTTAAGATCTGGCGACACTACCTATACGGCGTTAAATGTCAGATTTTTACAGATCATAAAAGTGTCAAGTACATCTTCACCCAGAAGGAACTCAACATGAGACAACAAAGATGGTTGGAATTAGTTAAGGATTATGATTGTGAGATTCTTTATCATCCCAGAAAGGCCAACAAAGTCGCTGATGCACTGAGTCGAAAGTCGTCTGCTACTCTCATGTCAATTCAAGCACTACCACAACCGCTTCAGGGAGATATTTTCAAGCTTGGAATGGAGCTCATTTCAGGAAAACTTTCCTCATTGACTCTCCAGCCTACAATTATTGGTGAAATCAAGGAAGCTCAAGGGCTCGATCCTAGTTTGGTCAGGATAAGGAAAGAAGTCATGGAAGGGAAAGAAACTAATTTTGGCGTGTCAGATGAGGGCATCATTCATTTTAAAGGTAGGTTATGTGTGCCTAACAATGAAGAGCTTCGGAAGCAGATTCTATCGGAAGCCCACGATACTCCATACTCTGTCCATCCTGGAGCGACTAAGATGTATAAGGACTTGAAAGAGCATTTTTGGTGAAACAAGATGAAGAACGATGTGGCTGAATTCGTAAGTAAATGCCTAACTTGTCAGAAAGTTAAGGCAGAGCACAAGCGACCGGCTGGACAATTGCAACCTATTGAAGTTCCAGAGTGGAAATGGGAACAAATCACTATGGATTTTGTGGTCGGATTGCTGAAAACTATTGAAGGTTATGACGCCATCTGGGTAATTGTAGATCGTTTGACTAAATCAGCACGTTTCATAGAAATTAAAGTGACTTATTCCTTGGAGAAGTTGGCGGAATTATAAGTATCTAATGTCGTTAAGCTGCACGGCATCCCCTTATCAATCATTTCAGACCGTGATAGCCGTTTCACCTCCACTTTTTGGAAAAATGTTCAGCGAGCGTTAGGAACTGAGCTCAAGTTTAGCATTGCTTTTCACCCTCAGACAGATGGTCAATCCGAGCGAACCATTCAAACCTTAGAGGATATGCTTCGTGCTTGCGTTATGGACTTCAAAGGTGCATGGAATAAGAAGCTACCGTTGATTGAATTCTCCTACAACAATAGTTATCAGGCGACCATCGGGATGGCACCCTATGAAGCACTTTATGGTAGGAAGTGCCGATCACCGGTACACTGGCATGAAACAGGGGAGAAGCATTGGAAACCACATATTTCATTATCAAGACCACTGATGCAGTCAAGAAAATACGACAACGAATGGAAGCAGCTCAATGTCGACAGAAGAGTTATGCAGATAAGCGAAGGAGGCCCCAGGAATTCCAAAAAGGAGACTTTGTTTTCCTAAAGGTAGCACCAATGAAAGGCGTGATGCGATTCGGAAAGAAGGGCAAGTTGAGCCCGAGGTACATAGGACCCTTCGAGATCATAGAACGCGTCGGTAAGGTAGCTTATAGATTAGCATTACCGTCAGAGTTGTCAACAGTGCACAATGTCTTTCAAGTCTCAATGCTGAAGAAATATGTCCCAGATCCGTCTCACGTGATAGAGCATGAACCAATTCAAGTTCACGAGGACCTCACTTATGAAGAAAAGCCTGTGCAAATTCTGGCTCGTAAAGAAAAGACTCTCAGAAACAAGATCATACCTCTTGTCAAGGTGTTATGGCGAAATCACAAGATCGAGGAAGCCACTTGGGAACGTGAAGATGAAATGAGGAAAAGTTTTCCGTTTTTGTTCTAATTTTCGAGGACGAAAATTTTGTAAGGAGGGTAGATTGTGATGCCTTAGAAATTCATAAGCTTAATTCATGAATTATTATTATGATCTCTTCATTGATATGCTTCTAATAAATTGTTTTGATGAATATCAAATTTCAAGATCATGAACGACATATAAATTTATGCGAAAAACTTATTGTGTCGTATTAGGGGGGATAACGATAATTTTTGGGAAGGACCCTGATTTTTATTGGTAGGTCAATTTAATGATCTTAGAATTTATTTTGATCATACTAATAGCTAAGTTTTGGAGGTGTGATTAAGAATTAATGTGTCACAGAGGTAAAAGATGAATTATTAGTATTTACTCTTAGGAAATCCAAAGGTGGATATTTGATCAAAAATTTTGCTTGATTTGAAATCAATGGTGGAAATTTTATGTTTAGAGATCCTAGGCAAATCAATGGCTAAGCTTTGAGTGATAAGTGACCAATGAGAACTTAGGGTGAGGATAGGTGTGATGGAAGATCCAATGGGTGAGAATAAAGATGATAACTTGGATCAAGGGTGGGAAATTGAAAGAGAGAAAAACAAAACAAAATTGACTAGCAAGGGGGGGTGGTCGGTTTTTGAAGTGCAAAGCAAAGGGAAATGTGAACAAAGGAGAAAAGAAGAAAGTGGTGCATGCATGCAACCACATGTAAGAGATGGCATGGTTTATTTTGGCAAGTTGACTTAAGGAAATGACAAGTGAAAGTGACATTTCATCTCAACTTTATTGAACCAAATTTCACCCAAAAACCCTCCCCAATGTGCCGGCCATTCAAGGGTTGATTCAGCCAAGTATTTTTCAAATTTCCTCCCCCAAAAGACAGCTCTTTCAAGGCCAAAGTTGGCTAAGCACAAACCCCTAACACCCCATTTTCTTTCTCACACAAGTTAAGCTCTCAAACCCTAACTCTCTAACCACCACCAAGCTCTAAACAAACCAAGAACCACCAACACTATTCTCCATCTCCAACACCCCTCAAGCACTCTCCTCAATCCATTTACAAGCTCTAAGAAACCCCGTCACCAAAACCGAAGAGGTGAGAAACGGAGTTAGAGACGTTATACTAAAGGTAACCTAGTGGTACTCTTCGTGTTTTTAGTCTTTTTGGAGAACTAAAGCATGATATTTAGTTATGATCTTAATGATAAACTTTTCTTACTTAGGAAAAAGTTTTGAGAAGAACTTAGGAGGTTCGAGATCTCAAAAGATCCCCGGAGCATTTCGGTAAGATTTTGGAATCTTGTTGAAGTTCGTAGTTGTTGTGATGATATAGTATACATTAGAAAGTTTGGTATGAAAAATAAACTATATATTAAGATTCTACAGAGGATAAGCTTCATTTTAGGCTTTGGAATCACTTGATTTGCTTTTATATGTAAAAAGTTATGTGCCTTTGAAGTTGTGACACAAAAATAATGAGAAAATGAACCTCCGAGCCACAGCATAGCCACGGGTTTACTGTACTCCGAACCCTTTAGACTCAAAATTTTCGATTATAAGTTTTAGATCTAAAAAACTAGACTATTTAAGCTTTCCAACAAGGTATCTTACGCCTTGAACGGATAAATGTACAAAGTTTGACGAATTTTACAAGTTTGGGCTACGAACCAAAAATCCTTGCTGGAACCCTATGTTAGCCACGGGTTTTGTAGATTTTGAGTAAGTAAACCATATCTTTTTACAAAACTGTTTTTTTCATATAAAATAGACATTATAAGCTTCCCAATGACATATCTTTTGTCTTATTTGGACTTGTAAGCAAATTGTTATGATTTTTCTAAACTTACGAATGACTGGACTTATTGTATAAATGTGAGACCAGCAGTGACAAAACCTAAGTTTATGATGTGAAATACTCAAGCACTAAAGGAAATAACTTTATCACTGTAAAGTAGACATCTTAAGCTTCAAATCGAGATATTATACGTTTAAAACGGATATGTACATAAATTTTAATAAATCTCTTAAGATTGTAGTGTAATCTAAGAATCTAAGATTTTACCATAAGACACTTAGAAAAACGTCCACATTAATATTTGAAATACTTGAAATCTTGGAAAACAAGTTATAAAGACAAAAAATAGATATTTCAAGCTTTCCAATAAGTTATCAAGTGTCGAAAACGGAATTATACTCAAATCTAAATAAATCTTACAAGTTAAAATCCTACACCGATAAAACGATTAAACATTAAAATGTAACACAAGAGTAAGTTTTGACATATGAACATATTTAGTTACGAAATGAATTGATTTTAATCGTATGATCAAATAACGTGAAAACCCTAACTTTATAAAATTAAATTATAAGTTTTAAATGGGCCAAGATAAAGTATACTAGAGGGTTACTATACATATACCAAGAGATTACTTTAGCCCAACTAAATGAACATAACTAAGGGGATTGGACTAGCCCAATAATCAAAGAGAGATATACCTTTAGGTGACCCATTATCACCTTGATGGATTTATTAATTAATTAATTAATTAATTAATTAACTAATGTAATTAATAAATTAACTGATTAATAATTAATTAATTAATTAATTAATTATAAGGGTTAGTATATAATAATCAAGATTATTATGTTGAATAACTATATAATTATAATATATGATTTATTAGAGATTAATTAATTATTAATTATTAATAATTGATTTAATCATCAAAATAATTATGGATAATTAACTAGAGATTAACCAAACATCAATTATTGAATAAATCAAATTTTTACTTATTAATATTAGAATTCATAATTAATAATTATTATATGAGGATGAATATTTAAGTAACATAATTAAATTATTAACAAGATAATTATTAATAAGTCAATTAAAATTATATAATTTAATTATAATTTCTCAATTAAATAAAGTAATAATTAATATTACTTAATTAATTAATTAACCAATTAATTAATTGATTGATTAATTAATTAAATTAAATTAAATTAATTAAATAATAATTAATCAAAATTTATTTAACACTTAATAATTAATAAGGATTAATTGTTAAGGTTAATTATGATGTAAGTAAATTAAGTTCACTATAGTTTATAAAAAAATAAAAACATAAAGTAATATTACTATAACTCTATCTAATAATGAGATATTGTTAATCAGGACAATTTCTCAAATCTGCATAGTAGGAGATACAACTCCGGAAGTTTAAGCATATAAGACAAGTAAGTACAAACCTCACCCACAGCATGAAATAAAATGTTTTTGTTGTTGGTGTTCTATGTTTTCTATGATTTACCTTGATGAAGTGATGAATATATGAGTTATATGTACTGTATTAATTAAGCATTTAACATGCATAAATTTTCATGCACTGATATGATTGACATGCCTCATAAGTACGTATGCAATAATGATAGATGCATAGTGACATATAAATCCATATATTGTCACAAATAATAAGAATGAGGCTAACGAAAGGTAGGACTAAGTGTCGTACCAACCTCCAACTAGTGAGAGAATATGATAAGAACGAAAGTTATAATATATGACCTTGGAGGTTGTTGGAGGGTCGCTCCCCTAACTCCCCATTGGTTGCGCGCATATGGGTACGACATAGGGGCCCTTAAGTAGACAAGACATGTAAATAATAAAGTATAATTGAACACATATAGTTCACATGCATTTATAAGCATTCATAATGTTACATGTGATGATATGAATTTTGTGAAAACGATTTGTGAGATATTATTTGTACTTGCTGAGCGAAAGCTCATCATTGTGTGTTCATGCTGTAGGTAACGCAGGTAAGTAGCCCATTACTTAGATGTCTTATGGACTGGCGAAACTGTGCGGAGGCGATGAAGGACGGGAGTGGGATACCACTATGAAATTAATTTCCGCATTTAGACTTCGTAATTTATTTTGTAATGATCATACTTATAGTTATGTCCCAAGGTTTTGGTACTACTATATTAGTATGAGTACTTTATGAGAAAAAGACTTTAGACTCTTTCCGTATAATTTTTTATGAAGTTATAACTTTTTAAAATATCATCTAGTTACGATTTTAAATTGGTTAATTAGTTGCTAGAGGTTTTCAAATTCCTCAGTTAAAAATTTTTAGTGAGTCTAACATTTGTAATACGAATACAATAAAAAAAAATTATGTATTTTTTTTAGAACCGAACATAAATAAGTATTATGACTAAATTAGATAAGAATAAGTAAGTTAAT
Source organism: Ficus carica (assembly GCA_009761775.1). Classification (NCBI taxonomy): domain Eukaryota; kingdom Viridiplantae; phylum Streptophyta; class Magnoliopsida; order Rosales; family Moraceae; genus Ficus; species Ficus carica. The sequence goes on from VYVB01000565.1 coordinate 27,369, forward strand.
TAACGGTCCGAAAAGTCGGGTCGTTACATAACCTTAGTTATATGTCCCCCATACATCTCTTGATAACTTACTTGGTTACTACAAGTAACCCTAGGGTTTTAGGCCCAACTAACATACTTAGTATTTTGTTAGGTTACATTAGGTAGCCCTTGTGTGAGCCTAAATCAAACTTGGATCAAACTTATTGGGTTGCTAAAGCCCAAACTCCTAAGTTTTATTCTATTGGGTTACTATAGGTAACCTTGGGCTTTGGGCCCATTCTAGTAACTTGGGTGTCCTTCCCGGTTACCGTTGGTTGCCATACTGTTACCAAGTTATTAAGACAACTTGTGGTCTAATACTTATTTTTCTTGTCTTGGAAAAACTTAGTATTACTTGTCCATTTTTCTTTATATACAAAATCCTTATTCAACTTTATCCTTTTTACCAAAAATAGTAACTCTTTGAGTAGGGCTTGTAAAAATTATTAAGTGTTGGAAACTACCTTTGGAACAGTTTCTCACTGCAAATTTATCAGTGTATGTGGAGGTATGTCATTTTCCTGTACCATTTTAGAAAATCCTGTGCAGGAATTTCTTGTTTCCTGCACAGTTTTTTGGAATCCAATTTTATTTACTAATATATGTTGAATCTAAAAAAAATTTCTTCACGAAAGTTTTAGACCTTGAAAAACACTACAACTTTTGTGTTTTACTCAAAACCCATTTCGGTCTCTAACCCACTCATTTCCCTTGTTGAACCTGCCTGGCTGTGCATGAAGTTTGGGCATGACCAGGTTCGGATTTTGTAAAAACAAAGGCCATTGGGGCCTTACTTTTGAAAACTGTTTGCGTGTTCCCCTAGTAATTACCCTTCTCTACAACTTTCATGTTTTATGTTTTTCCAAATTCGGCCTCTAAGGTCCTCAAACCGTCCTTCCAATAAACTGTCCAGTTTTACCCGAATTGGCAGTTTTTTTTTTTTTTTTTTTTCTTAAATCCGTTTTTACGTACCAATTACGCGCACACTACCTCAAACGGTCGCAACCGTGAGCCTACGACAATCATGCAGCACTTTCTAACGTAAAACATCATCATCATACATCCATACATACACATGCAAACCCTTGGGTGTTCTTGCACCAAGCTAGAGTGTAATACCCGAAATTTTGATGACTTTTGATTTCCTTTGAAACAAGGAAAACCTAAGTCTGGATCATGATCGGAGTAGAATAACAGTATAAGTTTGAGTTCTCGGTTAATTAGCAACGAGACTCAACAATAGATTACTTAGCCAAGAATAAGGCGTTTTAAGGAAGAAGGCATGATGAAATTTCATGATTCCATGATGGTCAAAATTTGACCAAGAAAGCCAAAGTTGACCAAAAAGTCAAAGGATTGACTAAGAACAGTCAAAGGTATGACTGTACAGTAATAGGATAAGCAGTATGGGAATTATACTGTGAAAATTATCTTTTCAGATAAAATAACAAGAATAAGTTATGAGACCACCCTAGAAAAATCAAGCACACTAAGTTGGATATCAAGGGCCAGATGACTTTCAGAAATAAGAAGAAAATTTTTACAGTCCATTTTTACGCAGATAAATTTTAAACTGCAGTCAAGTAAAACAATATTGAATTGTACTGTGTATTAGTGAAGCACAGTATTGGAAATATCTGTGTTAGGAAGAAAATAGACTGCATTTTAAGGAAAAAGCCAAACGAGGCCTTATGATGATGTCACCCTATCTTGGAATTATGACATCATTTTGGAGAAAGAAAAATGGTGGAAAGAAACAAAAAAAAATTGTTGCCACCTTGCACAATGATGGCCGGCCATGTGGAGGACTAAAGTGCAAAAATTTTGCCTTTTGGGGGTAAAAGTGTAATTTTTGAAAAATAGTGATGTAAGTGTAAGAACCCGAAATTGTGATGAACCTATGATTTCCTTAGAGACAAGGAAAATCTAAGACTGAACCATGTTTGTCGATATGAAGCTCATGATCTGAGTTGAATATCAGTATATGCTTGAGTTCTCGTTGAATTAGCTACGAGACTTAAAAATAGTTTGCTTAGTCACGCATGAGGCCTTTTGAGAAAAGGAAAAAAATAGGAATTTATGATGTTTATTATGGTCAAAGTTTGACCAAGTTGACTTTTGTAATAACCAACTTGTTTATAAACTTATGATTTCTTTCGTTTAAGAATCAAAGTCTGTTTATGTGATAAGTATGATATGTTTTCTAAGAATGATTGTTGAATCTTTTGCTCAAAGATTCGATAATATTAATTTAAGACTCTTTTGTTAAAAGAGGAAGTTGTGATTTATGAATCTATGTTAATAGTTTATAATTTTAAGAAAATCCTATACGCAGTTCAAATAAGTTTTGGACGTTGGTCCAGTTAAATTATACTATTATCAGTTGAAAACAGTATATGAATATCCATGTTAGTATGAAAATGGACTGCATTTAGGAAATAAGCCAAACAAGGCCTTTAAGGATGACACCTCAGATGACAAGTGTCATTGCCATGATTGGTCACCTTACAGGGACCAAAATGCAAATATTTTATGTTTAGGGGTCATTTTGCAAATTTAAGAAAAGTTCATGATTTTGAACTTTTAGAAGTTAAGAAGTCTTATAAGGCATGATCAAGCAAGAAATTTGATATTTGGAAATTTAGTTGTAATCGGCCAATTTACAGGGACTAAAGTGCAAATATTTTTGCCTTTAGGGGCCAATGTGCAATTTTGGGAAAAGTTGTGGATTTAGCAGCAAATATGTAAATTTTTGAACTAAGGACTTTTTAAGTACAGTTTCTTAATTCAATTAAGTAATTGATCAATTTCAAGTTCGGTTAGCTTGATTGGAAATCAAGGAAGACAAGTTAAGATTGAACTAGATGACTCTAGTTAGAACCAATCACATTGCTCCATGTGTCACTGTAGGGACCGGCCACATCATGGCCTTATGAGCAAGGGATCTTGTTTTTGTGGAGCATTATGCAAATTAGAATAATTTAAGTGTCATTAAAAAGTGACAAATCATGCCTCAAGTTTAGTAACTAAGCACTTTGATTTGCTTGGTTGATTTTGGGTTATGGTTCAACTAGCAAAGTTAGTCCTATTTGGCACACTATGGCCGGCTACCATGAGGGAGAGACACCTCATGCTTGTAGCTTTGATGAGCCATCCTCCTAGCCTTGCTCCTTTGGCAAGCCAAGGCTAGCACACCTCATCACCTAAGGCCGGCCACCACAAGGAAGCAACACACCATGGCCTAGCTTTGGTGAGCAACTCATCTAGCTTGCTCTCTTGGCTAGCTCAAGCTTTGCCAAGTCACTAGCCATGACCGGCCACCATGAGAAAGCAACACCTCTTGGCCTAGCCTTGTTGAATCAACACTCTAGACTCCCTAGCCTAGCCCCCTTGGCAAGCCAAAGCTTGCACACCTCACCCTAGGGCCGGCCACCACTCAAGGCAATGCCACCTCAAGCTTGTAGCTTTGATGAGCAAGCATTCTAGCTAAGCTTGCTTGGCAATGTAGAGTAAGGAGGGGCAGCCAACACATAGGGGCTAAGGGGAAATATTTTACTATTAAGGACCAATAAGCAATTATGAAAATAAGGGTTCACCAAAAGTTGACACATCATGTTCTAGGTTTGGTGAGTAAGCACATAGTCTTGCTTGCTTGGCTAGCTAGATCAAGCTTAGTTCAACACCTCATGGCCGGCCATCACAAGGGAGAGGCACCTCATGCTTCTAGCCTTGATGAGTCAACCCCTAGCTTTGCTCACTTGGCCATCTAGAGCAACCAAGGCCGGCCACCTCATGGAAGCTAGGAGCAAAAATTGGTTTCTTCTAGGGACTTTTGAGCAATTCCTAGAATTTGTGCTTCACCTATAAATAGGTGAATGTTCTCTCATTATATTTTGTTAGCCAACACACACACAAGCAGCACATACTCCCTAGTTCTGCCCTAGGAGCCGAGAAAAGAAAGGAAAGAAAAAGGAGAGAGAAGAAAACAAGAGAAAGAGTTTTCGGTTGGTATTGAAAGTTTGAGGAAAGTTTCAAAACTCTAGCTTAAGGATTTTAATCCGTGGAACTTGAGGTAAATACTTGAATCCTCTAGTTCTTTATTCAAATTTCAGTTAGGGTTTGAGTATAAGATCATTGAGTATGAGCATGAGCTTAGTTTGTTAAGTTTTATGCACTATGATTTAAGTATGCATGAGTAAGGATCAAAACTGAACGGTTTTTCTAATAACCATATTTTGAGGCTTTTAGAAGCCGAATTTGGAAAAAGTCAAAACTACAAAGTTGTAGAGAAGGGAAAATACTAGAGGCCAACATGGACAGTTTTTGAAAATAAGGCCTCTAAGACCTTTGTTTTTGTAAAAACCCGAGACCAATTTATGAGTAATGAATTTGGTCGAAAAATCTTCAAAGGAAGAAACAAGCAGGATAAGTACCGAATTGGGTTTTGAGTTAAAAACAAAAGTTGTAGGAGACATCAAGGTCTACAACTTTCATGAAGAAAACTTTTCTAAATTTTAAACAGATTTGTAAGAAAAGGATCAAACCCTATGAATTGGTTTAAAACCCGATTTTGAGAACTCTAGGGTTTTACTAAATTTCAAAAAGGAGTTGAATTTTAGGATTTGTGGTTTGTATTAAGTTAGCAACTAGAATCGATACGTTGTTATGATAGGATGATGCTTATCCTATGATTATCTTGAAAACAGGAAAACGACCTGTTTGAGTGAAGTAATTTAATTCAAGGCGCAGTAAAGGTAAGTACGACTCCGCCTACAGCATAAACGAAATTGTTTGATGTATGCTTTCAAGTTTATGATGATATGAGTATGATAAAATGCTATGGCCTGTATGATATCAAGTTCATGATGTTATGTGTATAAGAAATGTTTATGATATGTATGTATGTATGTTTTCAAGATATGATGAATACTAAGAATATGTATGGAATGTTTAGAGTAAGAATGGCATGTATATATTCAAGAAATAATGAATGTATGGCGTGTATGCTTCCAAGTTCATGTTAAGAAGTACATGATGTATGTTTATAGTATGTAAGTTCATATGATGAATAGTTTAATATTATGGCATCACGAAGCATGCTCACTAATGATAAGTTATTCGGTAAAATATGAAATCCCAGTTTCAGTTAAGAAACTGATTATGATCATGAAATAAGGTTTCAAGAATGAAACAAGATAAGAACAAGATTTAAAACAACATATTGATAAGCAGGATGCTATATGTCATATCGACCCGCGCTAGGTCGGGTTTGGTTCATGGTTTGAGTTGGACAGGGCTGGTGCCCCAACCACTCCATGGCAGCGCGCCACGGTACGTACATTTATGTTATGTAAGGGTCCAAAAAGTATGCTAACCTATGAAAACAGTAAGAAAGCATAAATGGTGCATGCATTAAGTCATCATGAAATGTTTTGCGGATTAAATAGTTGTGCTTGCTGAGCGAAAGCTCATAGTTCATGTTTATGCTGTAGGTAAGCGACCTACCGGCAATACTTGATGCAATACTGTGGAGAGTTGGTGCTGCGGACTGTGAAATGTGGAATGGACACCGCCACGGGTTTTAGAGAATAGGTTTTTGTAAAATACATTTGTAAAGTGTGTTTTGAAGAAATGGTATGTTTTTAGAAAAGTTTCAAGCATGTATGGCAAGCAAGTTGCCTCGTGTTGTACCGATCCGGGCTAGGTCGGGTCTGGTCCACGATCTTGGTACTCAGATGAGTACATATGAATATATAAGAAGATAAGTTAAGTTTTATGTATGAGAAGAAGTATGGGACTAAGTCAAGTTTAAGTTGGAGAGTAAAAGAGTTTTTAAAGAAAAAATTTTACTCTGGAATTTTCAACAAGCTTAAAGCTTTTTTGTTAAGAATTAAGTTCAGTAAGTAAGTAAGGTGACGGCCCACGTCTACGTAGTCATCCCCCTACGTAGATGGTGTAAATCGGGGCGTTACAGTAAGCAAGTGATGTCATCATGATGAGGTAAGCAAGGAAACCTGGCCTCCAAGAGAGGAATAGTGGCCGGCCACCAAGAGGGATCAATTTGCAAATATTTTATCTTTAGGGGCAAAAATGTAATTTTTGGAATTATGATGATGTAAACATGAGGTAAGCACATGATGTCATCAAGATGATGTCACCATGATGAGGTAAGCAAAACTTGGGCACCAAGGGAAGTAATGACCGGCCAACACTTGTAGGGACTTGTTAGCAAATATTTTTGCTTCAAGGACCAAGATGTAATTTTGGAAAAGTAATTAAATCCAAGTTCAAGGACTTTTTAGCAATTTTAAAAGTTCAAAATCAGCTATAAATTGGGGTGAGGGGGGGTGGATTTTTAGGGAAGAAAATAGAAAAAAATCTAGCCAAACTCTTGCAAATTTTTCCCTCACCACTTTCTTGACCAAAACCGACCCTAGAGGGGAGAGAAAAAAAATGGGTGGCTGGATTTTCTTGATGGCCGAACCCTGTGGGAGGCTCAAAGTGAGTAGCCAAAATTTTGGAACCCACCAAGCAAGGAGGCTGCCGGTTCTAGTAGGAGCAAGGGAAGAAAAAGGGTGAACCAAATTTAGTTCCAATTTGGTGGTTGATCAAGGTAAAGTATCCTTTGTACCCTAAGCCCTTTAAATTATGTTGCAATTAGAAATTTAAGTGTATTTGAAGCTGGGATTGTAAGAGCTTAAGCTCACTTTATTTTCAATGCTTTAGTTTAGAATTTTCGGTTATGCTTGCTTAAGTTAATATGTGATTACAGGTTTGAGTTGCATGGATGTGTTTGGTTGCTTGAACGCTGGATTTGGGACGTTAGAAAATGTTTGCATGACTGATTTAGGCTCCCGCTGCGGGCGGTTGAGGTAGTGTGCTCGAATTAGGGCGTAAAATGAATTTAAAAGTGAAAACTGCCAGTTCGGATACAAACTGGCCAGTTTTCTGGTAACTGGGTTTTCGGGTCCTTATAGGCCGAATTAGAGAAAACCTTTACACGAAAGTTGTTCGGAATGGTTTTTCCTAGTGGACAACGCAGACAGTTTTCAAAAATAAGGCTCCAATGGCCTCTGCCCAGACCCAGTGTGGTAGCAGGGTGCACGGCCAGCAGGATTCCACCTCAAAAATGATTAAGTTAAGGACAGAACTGGGTTTTTAGTAAAGAACCAAAGTTGTAGTATTTTTCGAGATCTACAACTTTAATGAAGAAAGTTTTCTCAGATTCCAAACAGAATTTAAGATAAAGATTTTATCATAAAAACAGTGCAGGAAACAAGAAAATTCATGCACAAGATTTTCAGAAAAACAGTGCAAAGCAGGAAATTCCTGCATGTGCACTAATAACTGAGATTAATAAACTGTTTTCAAAGCTTGTTTTCAAAGATTGACAGTTTTCAACTATTTTGCTCAAAAGCAACAGTTTTATGAATTATACGGTTTTTAAAACAATGTATAGTTTTACATAAGCTTTTCAAAGAAAACTTGACAAAGAATTGTCAAGTAAAGAGATAAAGAAATACTTAGGTTAAAAAGTATTTCCAAGACGTAGTAACTAAAGTATAACCTATAGTAACCAGTCAGGATACCGAGTTATTGGGTTGGGCCTTACCCTATGGTTACCGATAGTAATCTAGTAGGGTGTTACTCTAAAAGTGATAAGGCCTTAGTAAGATTAGTAACCTAACGAGTTACTGTTTATGTCCAGTTGGGTCATGAGACCTAAGATTACGACTAGTAACCGACCAAGTTCTTTTCAGTAGTTGTGGGGGACATATACCTAGGATTACCCATGGTTGTTGGTTGGAATACCAACATTTAATAATTATGATTTATGGTAAGATATAATATGACTGATTCTTATCTTACACCCTGTTAGGAAACGGGAGTATGTGCTATATTTGGCGATAAATCAAGAGCGTAGGACAACAGGTAAGTACAACTCCGCCTACAGCATGAACAAAATATTTTTGTTGCATGACATGTTTTCAAGAAATCATGTATTGATTTACATGATTTATATATGTTTATGTTATGATGCATATGCTATGATAAGTTTATGTTATGCTACGAAGTTATGTTATGATAAGCTTATGCTATGAAGTTATGCTATGAAGTTTATTTTATGATAAGTTACAGCTATGAAGTTATGTTATAATAAGTTATGCTATGAAGTTATGTTATGATAAGTTTATGCTATTATGTATGTTATGTTATAAAGTTTATGTTATGATAAGCTTATGCTATGAAGTTATGCTATGAAGCTTATGTTATGATGTTATGATATGAAGTTATGTTATGATAAGTTTATGCTATTATGTATGTTATGTTATGAAGTTTATGTTATGATAAGCTTATGCTATGAAGCTTATGTTATGATGTTATGCTATGAAGTTATGTTATGATATGTTATGTTATAGTAAGTTATGTTATGATGTATTATGCTAGAAGGTTTTAAGTTATGATTGAGATTATTTTATATTGTATGTTTGGATACGTGACATCATGAAGCATGTTCACGAATATTAAATCACATGGTAAGAATAAATTAAGTTATGAGATAGGATAAGACAAGTTAATGTTATGATGTCGTACCGACTTACCACGAGGGCAGGTTTAAATGGTTTTAGTCTATGGTTTGAATTGGATTGGACTGGCTGCCCCAATCACTCTATGTAAACGATTAGTTTCATGATTTGACTTGGTTTGGACTGACCGCCTCCAACCACTCCATGGCTATGTGCCACGGTACGTGCACATATGACATGACATGTTAGGGAATAGAACCAAGTTAATGAAAGCATAATTGATTTATAAGAAAACATAATCGGTTCAAGTTTAAAAGAAAAAAAAAAATTTACTCCAGAATTTTCAACAATTTTAAGTATTTAAGACCGAGTTTTAAGTTAAGTATGTACGGTGACGACCCGGCGTGAGAAGTCGGGGCGTTACATAGAGTTTGTAAATTGGGTTTGCATAATCATACATCAATCAGGCTAACAACCTAATTCATTCAACAACATGTATAGCCTACAACTTCATAGGCACATTGGGACATATAACAAACATCATAAAACATACATGCAAAACCCTAAAATCATGCAACCATAATCACATAATCATGCATAACACATAAATCAAAACAACCCAATCAGCTAATCAAGCACAAATCTAAAAATCTAAACTAGGGCATAAGAAATAAAATGAGCTTATGCTCTCACAATCCAACTTTGGAAATACACTTAAATTTCCAATTAAAGCTCAATTTGAAAAGCTTAGGGAACCAAGGAGGATTATCTTAATCAACACAAAGGTTGGTGCTAGATTTTGATCCAAACTTTTTCCCCTTGATTTCTATCAAAACCGGCTTTCTCTTAGCTTGGAGATCCTCCAAAAAATTTCAGCCACCACTTGCTTGGTGATTCTCCAAATCCAACCACCACTCCTTGTTGGAAAAATCGGATCCGATATTAGAGTTACGGCGCAGCGGAAGTTTTAAAATTTTTATACCGTTTCCGGACAAGAAGCTCATGATGCATAAAATAATAAATTAAATTCATGATCAAGCGTACCTTATTTCTTGGATTCCGAAATTGCTAGAGCATTTGACCAACATGTCTTCTCTACTATTCTCGAGTTCCACGTCTCAGAGTGTGTGTGGGCACACGTTCTATGAATCCAAGCGACCGGTAATTCTTCCGAAGTCTAGATCCCACCTTCTCAATTCCGATGTACCTTGTTGATAATTCGATCCGGGTTCGTTCTCAAAACTACAAGACAGGAACCGGTTAACCTTCTATGAAAAATATCACTTGGTTTAACCTTCCTCACAGTTTTGATTCAATGAAAATTTTTCTCTTTTTCTCATACCCAAGAGGGACGAATTTCTCAAGCCCGAAAAACCTAGTTTTTTGTTTTTTTCTCTCCCAAAAAAAACGTCCACCTATTGTGTATGATGATAGTTGGTTTTTTCAAGATCCCCTAGCCTTTATATAATACTCCAATCATTTTTCAAAAATATCTCCTACTTGAAAATTAATTACTAATTATTTTTCTGGATAATCTTTTGAACCAAAGGATCATTCAAATTTCGGGCTAGGTTCTTTAAACCTTATGGACGGTTATTTGCTTGGAGAATCTTCAAAAAATTCGTGTTCCCTCTTATGTGTATATTGATTGCTGGTTCAAATTTAAATCAAGAATCTAGACTAGTCAAAAAGTCCTAATCCTGTCTTGATTCAAACTCATTTTAAACCTTTGAATTTAAATAAGATTTTTCTTATTTGAATTTAAATAAATATTTTCCACAAACATTATCCATATTTAATTAATTTAAATAAATGGAATAGTTTAGATTTCCTTTCCACTAAAAAAATGTACACCATTCTTTAAGAAAAGAAAATCTATCAAATAAGCTCCATTATTTAAATCAATTAATAACTTAATGTTTGTAATATATTTAATCAATTTTGAAACAAAATCTTCTTCCCTCCAACCACTAATATTCGTGCACCATAGATTAAGAAAGAAAAATTATGTTTTCAGAAACCAAATAATTCAAACACAATCTTATTTTCAAAATTCAATTAACCAAAATAATTAACAAATAATTATTTTATTTGCAACCAATCATATGTTGACAAATCACATTATTTGTCTACATTAATTTCACATGTCCAATCCTTTCGGGGTTGCATGTTAGAGAGTACCATGTCTTAATAGACATTATTAAATTCCCATTTAATTTACCGATCTCAATAGGAACAAATCTCGAGACGCTTCGTGGAACTATATGAGCTAGTAGAGGGACCCAATGGAAATATGTAAAGAGGCTCCTATAATTGTAAAAAATTAATCCCGGATTAATTATTCATCAATTATCAACTTCAGGACTATTTCACTAAAAGTCTGAAGCTGAACTCCCGTTTACATACCGTATTACGAAAACTCTATAACGCAGTGCTTCTTCCATGATTTATTTATCGCTTGCTTAATCCCCATATGTTATCCATGATTGAATTAAGGACTTTTTCCATTTTACCTTTTCAATTATTTTAACTTAAAGTTCCATTATTCTCTATTGAAAGAACCACCAATTGTAAAACCATACAATTGGTAAACCACCAGAGAACACAAAGTAAACCGATGGCCAAGATCTTGTTATATTATCTTTCAATCCCCCGAATAATACCTTTAAGTAGATAACATTTACATCGTTAAGATAGCTATGGATTCCATATCTTTGAATCTTGATCTCTCTATCCATAAGTCATGCACCCAAAACACAAGTATATTGACCATGAATTAATAGTGTCTCACCTGTAGTGCATTAAAATACATAAGTCATGGATATGAATTCAAGTAATCATTTCAGGATTAAGATTAATACAGGATGATAATCAAAGCATCATTGATTCTTATAAACAGAATTATTAAACCGAATCAATTATCACTTTAGGTCCAGTCCAATGTCATACATCAAAACTGGTATACATTAAAGTTTCTACTCGGAACCTATCCGATGGTTAAGAAAAACCATCCATCCAAGGAAGTAGACAACCTTTACAATCTTATCATGAATAAGATCCCCAAATCTTATTTCATCAATTGCGAACTATTTATTTAGACTGTTATCAAATTACCGCGTCTTCTATGTATACCCCGTATACATATGGTAATCCGATATATTACCAGCAGTCTAGGAGTATTTTATGTTTGCTCAAAATAATCATACAATCAACAAATGAAAGTAAATAGGACACAACTTATTAAACATGAATAACTTCCACTTATTAATATTAAAAATGTCATATTTACAGAAAATCCAAAATATTGATTTTCTATCCTTATGGCACATATAGATCCCAACACACATATCTCTTTCTCTTTTTTTTTTTTTTCCTTCACTAGGGTTTCGGATTTAAGTGGAGAGAGTGAGGAAAGATTTTTGCATGGTTTTGGGGTGTTTTCTCATTTTGTGAAGTAAAATGAGCCCCCCCCCCCCCCCCCCAAATGGTGATAAATAATTTAATTTTTAGATTTATTTTTTATCCAAAAATTACTTATTAATCCTTTAAACAAAAATATTTACTCACACCCCCCCCCTCCCCAATGATGTGGCCGGCCATGGAGATTCCTTAGAGAGCAAGTAAGTATTTCTTTCCCTAATTTCCAATAATTCCATAAATCCTTAATTATCCAAAGGTGAGGTGTCCTTCCTCTTAGGCCTTGTTTGGCTTTTCTCTTAAAATGCAGTCCACCTTCATGCTAATACAGATATTTTCAATACTGCTCTCAACTAATAACAGTACTGTTATACTGGACTGCTGTTCAGAATTCATCTGTGTATAAATGGACTGAGTAAAAAATTTTCTTATATCTTTAAGCCATTTAGCCCTTATTGTCCTAAATAATGTGCTTGATTTTTCTATAATAGTTTTGAATCTTATTCTTACTCTCTTATCCATAATGACGGTTTTCGCAATATATTTTCCATACTGCTTGTCATACTACAATACAATCATACCTTTGACTTTTCTGGTCAAACTTTGACCAACATAAAATCATAGATTTTTATTATACCTTTTTGCTCAAAAGGCTATATGCTTGACTAAGCAATCCATTACTGAGTCTTATAAAATCATAAGGACTCACAAAATTTGATAAAAAAACCTAATCAAGTTTTTTTTTTTTTTTTTTCATAAATACCTTCATGGTACAAGCTTAAATTCCTTTAAAAATGAAATTGTAATATCTTAAAAAGCTAGTTATTACACTACAAGAGTTAAATTTACTAAAATTTTTAACTGAGAAAATTGAAAATATCTAGATAATAAATATCCTATTTAAATTTGTACTTAGATAATATTTAAAAAGTTATAGTGTCATGTGAGTTAAAAGAAAAGACTGTAAAGTCTTTTTCTCGTAAAGTACTCCTACTAGTTTAGTAATACCAAAATATTGAAAACATAGTTATAAATATAGTTGATACAAAATAATTTAAGAAGTTTAAATGCGAAAATTAAATTCGTGGTGGTATCCCATTCCTTTTCTTCATCGCCTCCGCAAAGCATCACCAATCCATAAAACATCTAAGTGGTGGGCTGCTTACCCACGTTACCTACAGTACGAACATACACGTATGAGCTTCACTCAGCAAGTACAAACAATATCTCACAAAATATTTTCATAAAATCATATCATCACACGTAACATCATGAATGTTCAAAAATGCATGTGATCTATATGTGTTTCAATTATACTTCATTTTATACATGTCTTGTCTACTTAAGGGCCCCTATGTCGTACGCATATGCACACAACCAATGGGGATGTAACGACCTGTCTACGTAGGCCGATACTGTAACGACCCGCCTTACGTAGGCCGTTATCATACTTATCTTACATAAATACTGACACTGACTTAATTCGCAGAAAATATGGAATATATATATATTTTTACATCATAAACAATTATAAAGGTAACTCGACCATATAATCACTTATAAACATATATGCGTACTTATTTGAGTATTAAAGTATTAAACTTATTTTGAAATATTCATCTGATTAAACTAAATATTAATTTCATATAGTTAAACACAAAACGCGTAGTGGTTCCATCCCGTGATTTCACAGTTAGCCCAGCCATGCCCCACCGTCTTGCATCAGGTATTGCCAATAGGGAACTTACCTACAGCATAAACGTAAGTTGTGAGCATTCGCTCAGAAAGTACAACTATTAACCCGCAAAACAATATGAACTTAATCAATGCATGAACCAATTATGCTTCGTTATGCTTTCTTAACTTAATACATTTTAGGGCCCTTACTTAACATAAGTGTACGTACCGTGGCGCGCAGCCATGGAATGGTTGGGGCGGCCAGCTCTATCCAACTCAAACCATGAACCAACCCTGACCTAGTGCAGGTCGGTACAACATGACTAAACTGCTTAATATCTTACTTGATAACATTTTCTTGGAAACATTTCTTAAAAAACAATCTCTTACTTGAAACTTTATCTTACTCTTATCATATAAATTATCATTAGTGAACATGCTTTTTGATGTCACAATAATAAAACATAATCATATGCATCACATACATAAGTGCATGAGTTTTCAAAACATGCAATCAGTAAAACAAATAATATATGCTGTAGGCGGAGTTGTACTTACTGGTTATACTAGAGCTGGGGTTTGTTGCTCCAACGAATTGCAACAACAGGTTACTTTTCTGTTTTCAAAAAGGACGTAAGAATCATCATATCTTACCATAATTTATTATATTAAATGTTGGTATCCCTAACCAACATTCAACATTTACCCTAGTTATATGTCCTCTACTAACATGGTATTCTATTCGGTTACTAGATGTAACCTTATGGCACTAGACCTAAAAACAATCAAACAATATCATGTTTGATTACTTAATACAAATCTTGGTTAGTTATTCTTAAATAGTATCCTTTTAGGTTACTGTAAGTAACCCTGGGTATAAGTCCAATCATAATTTGGTTAAGGATCCTATTGGGTTACCAAGACCCAATAGTGATATCCCATTTGGTTATCCTAAGTAACCTTGGGTTTAAAAACCTAGCACATAAAATTAGTAACCTATTCGATTACTATGTGTCTTACCATAGTTAACATAATTCTTAACTTACTTAACATACTTTAAAACCTTTTTAAACCATTTTTTTTATAAAACTGAAACTAATTATTTTGTAAAGATAGTAAAACTGGGACGTTTTGAAAATCGTTCATAGAAAACAGTCCAATAATTTCAGTTAGCAGTGCATGTACAAGAATTTGTTGCTCATGCACCGTTTTGAAAATCCTGTGCAGAATTGCCTATTTCCTGCTCAGTTTGAAGATTCAGTTTTATTTTAAAATCAACTTTGAATTTGAAAAAGTTTTATTCAAGAAAGTTGTAGACCTCCTAAAGTCCTGCAACTTTCGTTTTTTTTCACAAAACTTAATTCTGCCATTAACCTATTCATTTTCCTCATTGAAAAATCCTGGCCGTGCATGGGTCTGGGACTGGCCAGGCTCGGGTTTTCACAAAAATGAAAGCCTTTGGAGCTTATTTTTCAAATTCTGTCTACATTACCTCTAGGATTTTTAATTTTCTACAACTTTGTAGTTTTAACTTTTTTCAAAATCTGCCTCTAAGGGTTTCAAAATTTCGTTTTATAATTACTGCCCAGTTTTGTCCGAAAACTGGCAGCTTGGTTTTCAATCGTTTGTTACGCTAAATAACACACACCCTACCTCAAACGGTCGCAACCGTGAGCTTACATCATACATGCAGCGTATTACGCAAGATTTTCATTAGCATACACTTGTTCATCCATCTTACCCATGTAGCACAATTTTTTTACCAAGTTAGGGTTTAAGTTGATTTTTCTCATTCTAATTCAACATACAAGCAATTAACCATAACACAAGCATACCATAAATCTTCCTAGACATGTGGGGATATATAACAAGCCATTACTAAACATACACATACAAGCAAATACTTTAAAGCATAACTTCAAAAACAAAAGCCAAAAACCTAGATCTAGCATACCAAAAACATAGATTTAACTTACCATAAACCTAATCAAGCACATACTAAATTAAACTAAACCATTAATGAAAAAATAATTGAGCTTAAGCTCATACATACCCAACTGAAAATACATCTAAATTATTGAACAAAAACTCAAATGATAAGCTAAGGGGTTTAATAGATATACCTTAAAACTTAGAAGTGGATCTAGGCTTGGATTTCAAATTTTCTCCTTGATTTTTCACTCAAAAACCGACCCACTCTCCACTGTTTTTCTCACTTGAAATTCGGCCTTAGGGAAGAGAAGAGAACAAGAAGATGAACAAAAAGGGAGTGATGTGTCAAAAGTGATTCAAGACAAAACCACACCACAAAATTTAAGGCCAAACTTTAAATTTATTATCTAATTTGCATTTAATGTAACGACCCGTCTAGCACGGACCGTTACCGTAAATACCTATATACATACATGATTAATCTTGTCTTGCATACTTATTTATTTAATAAATATAGCGAAATTTTTTTTTTTTTTTTTTATATAGGAGTACTGTTTGAAATAATTTAAACATAAATATTAAACTTGAATTAGCAGAAGACGTAGCGGCTTATCCCTTGCTTCACAGTTGCCCCGCCAAGCTCCACCATCTTGTATCAAAATTCACCAGTAGGTTGTTTACCTACAGCATAGACATAAGGCGTGAGCTTTCGCTCAGCAAGTACAACTATTTTATCCGCAACACAAACAATTATAAACTTAGCATAGCATATCATAACATATTCTAATCATGCATGATCAATTATGCTTTATTATGCTTATTTTATCATACTTCCTTAACATATTTTCATCCCTTAACTTGCTTATGGGCCCCTTATCATGAGTGACCGTACCGGGCACGCAACTATGGAGTGGTTGGGGCGGCCAATTCCATTCCAACTCAATCTACAGTTCTTCCCGACCTTGGACGGGTCGGTACGTCACAGGTAAGCACGCTTGCCATCATACTTATTTGTCATCTTGACCTTGTTCTTATTATTGTGAACATGCTTCATGATGTCATATGAATATAACTTGTAATTATATCTTAGTTATGCTGTCTACTTGATACTTCAATTATAGCACATAACATATATCATGTTACAAACCAAAAGCCTATGTTGTAGGCGGAGTTGTACTTACCTTGTTTGCTATGTCCAATAACGGGCTGATTCAAATCAGGACACCTCAGCAGGTTATCTCCTGCTATAATAAAGGACATAGGTAAGTATTAAAACTGTTGGTAATACAACCAACATTTATATGTCCCTATCCTTAACTGTATAATATCTTATTGGGTTACCTTAAGTTACCCTTGAGTTTAAAAACTTAACTTGTTCAAATTAAAACTTAACTTTGGTTTACAACCCATTTTCTTTTCTTTTTGAAAAAACTTAATCTTTTAAAATCCCTTGTTCAATCTTATGAAAATTGTAATTTTTGAGTAATATTCATAAAAATAATAAGTGTTGGAGACTGCCTTTGAAACAGTATTCCACAGTCAATTTCTTGGTGTATGTGCAAAATATCACTTTCTGTATTGCTTTGGAAATCCTGTGCAGGAATTTTCCTGTCTCCTGCACAGTTTTTGAAATCTGATTTTATTTAAAATCCAAATCGAATTTGAAAAACTTTTCTTCATGAAAGTTTTACATCTTGAAAAATCCTATAACTTTAGTGTTTTAAGAAAAACCTATTTCTGCCTTTAACTTAGTTATTTTTCTTGTTAAAGTTCCCAGACCGAGAGCACAAAACTGACTCGCCCAGGAATTCATAGTCTCGGGATTTTGTAAAAACGAAGGCCTTTGGAGCCTTATTTTGGAAAATTGTATGTGCTGTCCCCTAGGAAAAACCGTTCCGAACAACTTTCATGTTTTAAGTTTTCTCAAATTCGGCCTCTAAGGGCCCCAAAATTTACTTTTCCAGAAACTCGCCAGTTTTCACCCGAAAATGGCAGTTTTGGTTTGAAATTTGTTTTTCGCCCTAACACGTGCATCCTACCTCAACCGAACGAATCGGGAGCCTAAAAACAGTCATGCAACGTCTTTCTAACATAAATTTTCTTTAAACACATTACCAATCAAACCCATGTAAATTATTACTTCAATTGCGCCAATTATGGTTTGCTTGGCTTTAGGTTGCACAATTCATTCACAACAATATTTCTAACAACCTAACATACACATATCCACATTCATCATGCTTAGCACATAGTAGGGACATAAAGCATATCATTTATCAACCAAGCATACTAAACTAGTCATGCAACATAATTATTGAATCATGCAAACTTATAAACAAAACCAAACCACCCATAATCAAATCAAGCACAACCCTAAGTTAACCTAGGCAAAACTTAAATTGAGCTTATGCTCATACAAACTCAATGGAAATACACATAAATTTCTCAATTAAAACTTAAATTGAGAAGATTAGGGTTTTAAAAGAAATTACCTCAATTAGGATCAAGGGTTTGGCTAGGCTTCCTTGGTTTTTCTCCTTTCCCCTTGTCACCACCAAAACTGGCCTCCTTGGCTTGTTTGGCTCCAAATTTCTCTCCGCCACCCTAGCTCTAGAATCCGGCCACTCCAATACACAAAATCCGGCCACCCCAAAATTTTTTCTCCTCCCTTTCTCTTCCTCCCACAACCGGCCTTGAGCCAACAAAGGGGTTTCAAATTTTCTTTAAATTTTTGTTGGTTCCACACCAAAAATCTAACTATCCTAACACTCTAATCACTCTTGATTTTGTAAAATTTCCTTTCTTTCTTGCTTCCCCAAATCCGGATTTTTGAGAGGAAAAATTGACAAAGTTTGGCTAGATTTTTCTAATTTTTGAATAGTTGTTCACCTATTTATAGGTGAAGAGAAACTTTTTGAATTTGCTAATTGGTCCTTGGAGAAGCAAAATTTTGCCCAAATGGTTCTTAGGTGGCCGGCCATTAGAGGATTCTAGAGCCAAAATTTTTTTCCAATCTTAATTAATTCTATAGTGATGTCATAAATAAAAAGATAGGTGATGTAATCACCATTTAGAGCTTGTTTGGCTTAGTCCTTGATAAACAGTCCAAATTCATGTTAACACAGATATTTTCAATACTGTTAGTTACTAATAACAGTATCTTGACACAAAATTGCAGTCCAAAATTTATCTGTGTAAAATTTGACTGTATAAAATTTTTCTTATAATTTGAAGTCCTTTGGCCCAAGATACCCTAATTTATGTGCTTGATTTTTCTAAGGTGATTTTAAATCTTAATCTTGTTATCTTGTCCGTAAAATGGTTTTTCGCAGTATATTTTCCATACTGCTTGACCATAAGACAGTATCATCATATGGTTGACTTTTCTAGTCAACCGTTGACTTTTTAGGTCAACTTTGACTTTTTAGGTCAAACTTTTACCACCATGCAAACACCATGCAAACATGAAGTTTTTCTTCCTTTCATACTTAAATGTCACATACTCGGTTAAGCAATCATTTTTCAGTCAATAAAAAACCCATCTCAGGCTTTTCATGAATACCTTTAGAACATAGCACAAGTTTATTTACAAGAAACGTAAGGTCAAAAATTTAGTTATTACAATCTACCCCCCTTAAAAATTTTCGTCCTCGAAAATTAGAATAACTCGGGGTATCTTTCTGATCTCACTTTCCACTTCCCAGGTTGCTTCTTCGACCTTGTGATTTCGCCATAATACTTTAACCATAGGAATGGTTTTATTTCGCAGGACCTTCTCTTCCCGATCCAGAATTCGAACTGGCTTTTCTTCGTATGTCAAGTCCGTTTGAACTTCTACCGATTCTTGACTAAGCACATGCGACGGATCTGATACATACTTTTTTAGCATGGAGACATGAAAAAACATCGTGCATTGCAGCAATTCTACGGTAAAGCAAGCTGTAAGCTACTTTCCCAATCTTTTCAAGATTTCAAACGGTCCTGTATATCTCGGACTGAGCTTCCCCTTTTTGCCAAATCTCATTACCCCTTTCATAGGAGCAATCTTAATGAATACGGCATCTCCAACTTGGAATTCCAAGGGTCTCCTACGTTTATCGGCATAACTTTTCTGTCTGCTAAAAGCTATGTCGAGCCTCTGCTTAATCTTCTTGATATCTTCAGAGGTCTTTTGATGAAGTCTGTTGTTTGTAGCTGCTTTGTCCAACTTCTTGCCAGTGGATGGGAGATCGACATTTTCTTCCATATAGGGCTTCAAATGGTGCCATACCAATCGAAGCGTGATAACTGTTGTTGTAAGAAAATTCGATCAACGGTAACTTCTGATCCCAGTTTCCTTTGAAATCCAGAGTACATGATCTCAGCATATCTTCCAATGTTTGGATGGTTCGTTCCGACTGGCCATCAGTTTGGGGGTGAAAAGCTGTACTGAACTTCAGTTTTGACCCCATGGCATTGTGAACACTGGTCCAAAATCGAGAGGTGAAACGTCCGTCACGATCTGAAATGATCGATTTTGGCACTCCATGCAGCCTAACAATCTGAGATACGTAGACTTCAGCCAATTTTTCCACTGAAAAGGTGGCTTTAATCGCAATGAAGTGGGCTGATTTGGTCAATCTATCCACCACAACCCAAATTGTGTCATTTCCACTCACCGTCCTGGGTAATCCTACTACAAAATTCATAGTAGTTTGCTCCCATTTCCATTCAGGAAATTCTATTTTCTGCAATTCTCCTCCAGGATGTCGGTGTTCAGCCTTAACTTTCTGACAAGTTAGGCATTTTGACACGAATCTGCTACTTCGTTCTTCATTTTTGGCCACCAAAAGTTCTCTCGGAGATCCTTGTACATCTTGGAAGCTCCGGGATGTACCGAGTATGGCGTCTTATGTGCCTCAGACATGATCTGATCCTTTCAGAAATTCAAAGTCGGGAACACAGATTCTTTCCTTGAAATAAACAACACCATCGGCAGAGGTTTTGAACTCCTTGCTCTTTCCGCCAAAAAGTTGTGCCTTTAGCAAAAACGAATCTTTTCCTTGATGCCTTGATGGATTCCAATAGATCAGACTGAAGAGTCAGAGAAGATAATTTCCCCGTGATCATTTCCAGGTTGAACTCAGAAATCTCCTTTTGTGTTGGAAACGCTTCGATAGACATTAGCATGCCCAGGATTTCCTACTTAAAGCATCCGCTACCCTGTTTGTCTTTCCAGGGTGATAAAGGATCTCGCAATCATAGTCCTTTACAAATTCCAGCCATCTACGCTGCCTCATGTTGAGCTCCTTCTGAGTAAAAATATACTTGAGGCTCTGGTGGTCAGTGTAGATTTCGCATTTGTTTCCATACAAATAGTGTCTCCATATCTTGAGTGCGAAAACTACCGCTGCCAATTCCAAATCGTGCGTGGGATAATTCTGCTCGTGATTCTTCAATTGTCTTGACGCATAGGCTACTACTTTCCCATTTTGCATCAGGACAGCTCCTAATCCGTTTCTAGAGGCATCACTGTAAATTACGAAATTTCCCGCATCTACATCAGGGATTATTAACACGGGCGCACTTGTCAGCTTTTTCTTGAGCTCTTGGAAATTCTCCTCGCACTTCTGAGTCCATTCATACTTTTTATCCTTTCGAGTAAGAGCGGTAAGTGGTGCCAATTTGGAAAATCCTTCGACGAATCGTCGGTAGTATCCGGCTAACCCAAGAAAACTTCTTATTTCCGTAACACTCTGGGTACCGGCCATGAACTGACCGCTTCCACTTTCGCAGGATCTACAGAAATTCCTTCTTTCGACACAACATGCCCTAAGAAATGAACTTTCTCCAGCCAAAATTCACATTTCGTGAACTTAGCATAAAGTTGATTACGTCTCAACATTTCCATTACCATCCGAAGGTGATGCGCATGTTCTTCCTTGGACCTTGAATAGATCAAGATGTCGTCGATAAAAACAATGACAAACTTGTCCAGATATTCCTTGAATACTCGGTTCATAAGATCCATAAAGGCAGCTGGAGCGTTGGTTAATCCAAAGGGCATAACCAAAAACTCATAGTGCCCATATCGTGTGCGAAAAGCTGTCTTAGAGATGTCCGCCTCCCTAATCCTGAGCTAATGGTACCCTGATCGTAGATCGACTTTTGAGAACACAACTGCTCCTCGGAGTTGATCGAAAAGATCGTCAATCCTTGGAAGAGGATATTTATTCTTGATTGTAATCTTGTTCAGTTCACGGTAATCGATGCACATTCGAATGATCCATCCTTCTTCTTGACGAACAAAACGGGGTTCCCCACGGAGAGTAACTTTGTCGGATGAATCCTTTGTCGAGCAGTTCTTGCAACTGCACTTGAAGCTCTCTCAGCTCAGCTGGTGCCATGCGATAGGGGGCTTTCAATATTGGTGCAGCTCCAAGTAGCAGCTCAATCTCAAAAGAAATTTCCCTTTCTGACGGAAGTCCCGACAAATCCTTCGGAAAAATATCTACAAATTCCTTTATAACAGGAACATCTTCCGGTGTTAGCTCCATTTCTTGATCATTGTCCACCATGTTAGCTAAATATCCTTGACAACCATTAGCTAACATTTTCCAAGCCCTTATTGCTGAAACGAATCGAGTTGCTGGACTCCGAGACTAACCATAGAAGTTGAACTCTACTTCTCCGTAAGGGTTGAACGTCACGCACCTCTTGCGGCAGTCAATCTTGGCGTTGTATTTGCTCAAAAAGTCCATCCCTAAGATCACATCGAAATCCTGAAGCTTGATTGCGATGAGATCTACATATAATTCTCTGCCACAAATTCCTACGGATGTGTTTCGTATCCAAAAATTGGACCACAAAATTTCTCCGGATGGCAGAGAGGTTTTGAAAGGTTGTTCTAAACTATCCACACCTCTCCCTATCTTCTGAGCAAATTCCAACGATATGAACGAGTGGGTGGCACCGGAATCAAATAAAACAGTTGCAGCATAGGTGGCGATAGAAATCTGACCTGTCACCACATGCGAAGTTTCGGCTTCTGCATCCCCCTTTGTATATGCGTAGATTCTGGCTTGAGGTTCAGGAGCTTCTAATCTGCCTTGAGTGATTGTGGGTCCTTCGAGCTTTGCTTGGATAGCATGCAACCGGCTATTGGTGTTCCGGCTTGGATATGAAGGATTCTGGCCTTGGGTATTCAAAGTGCATTCTTCGCAAAATGACCCTCCTTGCCACAAAGGTAACAAGCATTTGATCCCATTCGGCATACTCCCGGGTGTTTTCTCCCGCACTTGGTACACACTGGGTAGCTATTGCCATTACCCTCATTTCCACGAGCAATCTTTTTCTGAGGGTAGTTCCTTTGCTGACCCTGGCCAGTAGAGTTTTCTTTTCGTTTATTCCTTTCAAACTGTTTAGAACCTTGAGCAAAATTGCGGGGCTGACCTTTCCGGTTCATTTCAGAATTTTGACGGGGTTGTGCCTGCTTCCCCTGACCTTTTCTTCTCTCTTTGCTTTAAAAAACTGAGACCGTTCTTCTTTGTCTCGGTTAATCCAATACTCTGCTCTTATAGCTCGACTTATACAATCGGACACCCGAGTAGGTGGACTATCACCAGCACTGACTTGTTTGGCGATATCTGACCGGAACATCTTCATCATCAATCTGACTTTTTCTGTCTCACCTGGCACCAATTCCGGGCACAATCGGGCTAACTGCTCAAACTTATTAATAGCCTCCATTACCGTCATCGTTCCTTGTCTCAAACTAGTAAATTCATCCTGCTGGGCTGCCAGGATTTCTCTGTTAAAATACATCATTCGAAACTCTGACACGAAATCTTGCCAACTCATGGTCGTAACGTCGCGACGCATCTGGACAGTCATCCACCAGTGTCTAGCGTCTTTCTTGAGGGCGAAGGAGGCACAGAGAACTTTTTCCTGCTCTGTCAACCGCATGAAATCCAAAATAACTTGGATGTCAATCAACCAATTGTCAGCGGCGATAGGATCTGTTGGTCCCTCGAATTCCGGCGCTTTCATCCGCCTAAATCTCTCATAAAGCAGATCTTCCCGTACGGGAGGTAAGTTCGCTTGTACCCCCATGGGTGCTACTGGGGCCTCTGGCTGAACCTCGGGTTGAACATCAGGTACCAGAGGTACTACTGGAGGCACTTGGTTATTCTGAGGGGGGACCTCGTTAGCCTGAGGTCTCTGATTGATTTGAGCTAACTGCTCCCGGAGTCTATTTGTTTCCTGCTGCTGCTCAAGTAACTGTCGTTGCAAATTTGTTACAACAGTTGCTAGATCCGGTGCAGGTGGATTCTGGTTCACAGGTATTGTTTTGCGAGGGCGTACCATCTTTAATTTCCTATTAAACCATAAGAAAAGATATTATCAAACTAGTAGTATCCTTTCTTTCATTATACATCATATCGTAAAACGTCGTATCATAACACAATCATTCTTATCATAACATGGCTTACATATCATAACGTATCATAACATGATTCTTGTGATCATAACATAATCATGGTATTTGAACTGTTTCTTGGATACTTACAAAAAGTACTTTATATTTACCAAAATAATATATAGCAGATTGTTACATCATTCTTACCATACTGTAATTACATATCTGTTTCATCGTATTTTATATACATGGACAAAATGGTAATGGGAGTGTCTAACACTTCACCATCATACATAGTCAAAAATGGCGATGGAAGTGGCTACCACTTTCCATCATACATCAGTACAAGCCATCATCCAAAAAGAAATAAGCGAGTACATCCTGGTCAAAATAAATATACACGAACGATCAAAATAATGATCTCATCGTCATCTAGGCGGCTGCGTCAGAGTCGGTCTCCCAATCTCCGTCGTCGAAGAGGATCTCCTCTGGGTCGTCAACAAAATCCTCCTGATCCTCTAACCATCCCGCCTGCTCTGGCTCGGGCGCCGGTTCATATCCTCGTCGTCGCCCTCCTCGTCACTAGATATATCTATGACAATAGGATCTGCTAGTGGATCTGCTGGTAAACCTCAACATCATCCTTCTCGTCACTGGAGATATCTACGATAATAGGATCTGCTGGTGGATCTCCTGGTATAACCATAATATCGTCCTCCTCCGGGCCTCCGGCCTCCGGGTCACCCTCAGCATCCTCCTGCTCCTCAGCCTCATGGGCTGGCATCTCCTGCTCTGGAACTGCGGGGATCGGCTCCTCTGGGGGTGCTGGACCTACCTCGTGTAATGGCTCCCCTATGCCAGCGTCGTCTACGGGTGCCTGATGATCACCCTCAGCGGCCCCCGTCTGCTCGGTGTCAGCGCGCACCTCAGCCTGTAAAATATCCTCAATCATGTGCTCCACAGTTATCCTGGGTGTGGGAAAAGGGACATACTGGCGAATACGACCAGGTAAGCCGTTTCGCAAAACCTTCAACGCCTCCAACACAGGGTGGTCTATATCCTGAGAAACGTAGGGCAACATGGCCTCCTGAAATCTCATGCAGTAATGGGCCATGGTCTCGAGAGGATATGCGTGCCACTCAAGTGTATAGCTGTGGTATCGCATGTCGTACATATCTCTAAAAATGTCGGGATCACGCTGAGGCGCTCCTGGCCCGTAATCCAGTATCGGTCCAAACCGTCCAATCATCAGCGTACGAAAATGTACCCAAGTCCGGCTGGGTAGCTGTGGCTCTCCTACTGATATCCACCAAAGACGGGCGTCGCCACTCAAACATCGACTACCCAACGAAACCTGCAGCGCCGGGATATGGCTAGTACGGAAAATTAGCTCCATGTCATACAACCATGCTCCCAAGGATATCGTGCGACTCGTACCGTCAAATGATAACGGATATGCCTCATAGAACGATGATATAGCCTCTCGGTCCGCATCTACTTGAGTCGAATCCATATCGACGAATCTACATACCATATAACATAATAAATATTTACGCATAAATTAACTTTAACTTACAATGATGGTGGCGATGGCAGGCGAACTGTGAAATCAGGTAGCAGGGAACCGCTCTGATACCAACTCTGTAACGACCCGTCTAGCACGGACCGTTACCGTACATATATACATGCTTACTTGTCTACATTACAAATATAGCGGAAATTTTTTTTTTTTTCTACTATAGGAGTACTGTTTGGAATATGAACATAAAATATTAAACATGAATTTACAGAAGACGTAGCGGCTTATCCCTGTTTCACAGTTGCCCCGCCAACTCCACCATCTTGTATCAAAAATCGCCAGTAGGTTGTTTACCTACAGCATAGACGTAAGATGTGAGCTTTCGCTCAGCAAGTACAACTATATTATCCGCAACACAATCAATTATAAAATATAGCATATCATAACATATTCTAATCATGCATGTTCCAATTATGCTTTATTATGCTTATTTTATCATGTCTTCTTAACATACTTCATTCCTTAACTTGCTTGTGGGCCCTTATCATGAGTGACCGTACCGGGGCGCAACTATGGAGTGGTTGGGGCGGCCAATCCATTTCCAACTCAATCCACAGTCCTACCCGACCTTGGACGGGTCGGTACGTCACAGGCAAGCTCGCTTGCCATCTATTATTTGTCATCTTGACCTTGTTCTTATTATTTGTGAACATGCTTCATGATATCACATGAATATAACTTGTAATCATATTAGTCATGCCATCTACTTGATATTTCAATTCATAGCACATAACATACTGTATCATACCATGTTACAACAAAAAAGCCTATGCTGTAGACGGAGTTGTACTTACCTTGTTTGCTATGTCCGATAGTGGGCTGATTCAAATCAGGACACCTCAGCAGGTTTATCTTCTGCAGGACATAGGTAAGTATTAAAACTGTTGGTAATACAACCAACACTTATATGTCCCTACCCTTAACTGTATAATATCTTATTGGGTTACCTTAAATTACCCTTGAGTTTAAAAACTTAACTGGCTAAGTTAAAACTTAACTTTGGTTACAAACCCTTTTTTTTTTTTGAAAAACTTAATCTTTAAAAATCCCTTGCTCAATCTTATGAAAATTGTAATTTTTGAGTAATATTCATAAAAATAATAAAGTGTTGGAGACTGCCTTTGAAACAGTCTTCCACAGTCAATTTCTTGGTGAATGTGCAAAAATATCACTTTTCGTATTTTTGGAAAATCCTGTGCAGGAATTTTCTGTCTCCTGCACAGTTTTTGAAATCTGATTTTATTTAAAATCCAAATCGAATTTGAAAAACTTTTCTTCACGAAAGTTTTACATCTTGAAAATCCTATAACTTTCGTGTTTTAAGAAAAACCCAGTTCTGCCTTTAACTTAGTCATTTTCCTTGTTGAAGTTCCCAGACCGAGAGCACAAATCTGACTCGCCCAGGAATTCTTGGTCTCGGGTTTTTGTAAAAACGAAGGCCTTTGGAGCCTTATTTTGGAAAACTGTCTGCTTCCCTAGGAAAACCCTTCCGAACAACTTTATGTTTTAAGTTTTCTCAAATTCGGCCTCTAAGGGCCCCAAAATTTACTTTTCCAGAAACTCGCCAGTTTTCACCCGAAATGGCAGTTTTGGTTTGTTTGAAATTTGTTTTCGCCCTAACGTGCACCTACCTCAACCGAACGAATCGGGAGCCTAAAACAGTCACACAACGTCTTTCTAACTGTAAATTTTCTTTAAACACATTATCAATCAAACCCATGCAATTTATTGCTTAAATTACACCAATTATGGTTTGCTTGATTTAGGTTGCACAAATCATTCATAACATATGTCTAGCAACCTATCATACACATAATCCATCATGCTTGGCACATTGTGGGGACATATAATTGTTCATCCATCATGCAATCACACATAACTAGGCATGTAATCTAAACATTAGCCATGCAACACATAAAAGGAAATCAAACCACCCTAACTCAAATCAAGCACCAATTCTAAATTAACCTAGGCTAACTTAAATTTGAGCTTATGCTCTTACAAACTTAGGGGAAATACACTTAAATTCCTCAATCAGACTTAAATTGAGAAACTTAGCTTTAAAAGAAATTACCTCAATTAGGTTCAAGGGTTTGGCTAGGTTTGCTTGCTTTTCCTTGTCTCCACCAAACCGGCCTCCTTGGCTTGTTTGGCTCCAAATTTCTCCACCACCCTTGCTCTAGATTTCCGGCCACTCCAACACACAAAATCCGGCCACTCCAACTTTCTTCTCCTCTCTTTCTCTTCCTCCCACAGCCGGCCCTAGGGTCACAAAGGGGTTTCAAATTTTTCTTCCAATTTTTGTTGGTTCCACACCAAAATCTAACTATCCTATCACCCTAAACACTCTTGGTTCTTGCTTCCCTATAATTTCGGATTTTGAGAGAGAATTTGGCAAGAATTTGGCTGCTTTTCTCCAATTTTTTCAGCCAAAATCCGCCCCCCCCCCCCCCCCTGGCCTATTTATAGGTGAAATTTTGGACTTCTTTGCAAATAACTTTGGTTCACCTTTTTCCTACAAGTCCTTGGGAAAAATTAATTCTATTTTGACCCCAAAAATCCGGCCACCTCATGCTCTAGAAGGTCCAAGATTTTCCAATTTTTTTTTAATTCCCAATATGATGTCATTAATCAAAAAGGTGATGATGTAATCACCATTAGGGCTTGTTTGGCCTTTTCTTTGAATGCAGTTCACTTTAATGCCAATACAGATATTCTAGTACTGTCACTAGCACACAATACTGTTATGCTCCTACGCAGTAAATTTATCGTAAAATTTGACTGATAAAAATTTTCTTATAACTTGAAGTCCTTTGGCCCAAGATACTCTAATTTATGTGCTTGATTTTTCTAAGGTGATTTTAAATCTTAATCTTGTTATCTTGTCCGTAAAATGGTTTTTCACAGTATATTTTCCATACTGCTTGACCATAAAACAGTATCATCATATGGTTGACTTTTCTAGTCAATCGTTGACTTTTTAGGTCAACTTTGACTTTTTAGATCAAACTTTGACCACCATGCAAATCATGAAATCGTGAAGTTTTCTACCCTTTTACCAAATGATACATACTTGGTTAAGCAATCATTTTTAAGTCTCATCATGAGAACTTAAAATTTTCAAATAAAAACCCATCTTATATTTTAATGAGTACCTTCAGAACATAGCACAAGTTTCTATACAAGAAAACGTAAGGTCGTGAAAATTTGGTTATTACACATACCATAACATATCATACCATAACATTACACGCCATAACATATCATCACATACCATCACATTAGGCAAGTAACAACAAAGGGCCTATGCTGTAGGCGGAGTTGTACTTACTTGGTTAGCTGTGTCCTATTTCGTGCGACTCCAAGTTGAGGCACAAGAACAGGCTATCTCCTGTTATGTCAAAGGACATAGTATAGGCTTCATAATTATAATTAACCTTAAGATGCTGGTGACCTAACCAACATCCATTCATAGTCTTAGTTATATGTCCCCTCCTATACTTATGATAGCTTACTTGGTTACATAAGGTAACCTTGGGTATTAATCCCAATCATACATGAATAGGGTTAGGTTATCATCCTAACCTAGGCCTATGCCTGGTTATCTATCCATAATCTTTTGGGTTTTAGATCCAAACCCAATCTTAACCCCTTGTTGGGTTACCTTGAGTAACCCTTGAGGTAGTCAATCTTAGTTCAATTATCCTAAGCAACCTTGGGCTTTGAACCCCGTTCAGTAACTCGGGTATCCTTCCCAGTTATCGTCCATCATTGTCTTGTTACCGAAAGAAAGATAACTTAGAGTTCAAAAACTTGTTTTTCTCTTTGCTTTGGATAAACTTGGTTCTCTTTGTTCATTTCTTATAAAAACCCTTGAAAAATTGTAATTCTTTGAGAAAGGTTTGTAAAAATTATTAACTGTTGAAAACTGCCTTTGGAACAGTTCCTACAGTCAAAACATTGGGTTGGTGCAAAATACAGTTTTCCTGTATTTTTAGAAAATCCTGTGTAGGAATTTCCTGTTTCCGGCACAGTTTTTAGAAATCCGTGTCAGTTTAAAAATCTATTCCGATTTTGAAAAAGTTATCTTCATAAACGTTCTAGCTCTCGAAAAATCCTAAAACTTTCATGTTTTGTAAAAATTCCATTCCGCTTGTATCCTTGTCAGTTTTCATTTGAAACTGGCTAGTCGTGTAAACTAGGTCTGGGCAGACTAGGCTCGGATTTATATAAAAACGAAGGCCTTCTGAGCCTTATTTTTGAAAACTGTCCTTTCTACCCCCTAGGAAAATCCCTCTGAACACTTTCATGTTTTAACTTTTATCAATTTCGGCTTCTAAGGGCCTCAAATATAGCTTTCCAGAAAACTGGCCAGTTTACCCGAACTGGCAGTTTTTGGGTTTAAATTCGTTTACGCCCTAACACGTGCACACTACCTGAACCGGAAGCAGCCGAGAGCCTACAATCATCATGCAGCATTTCTAACGTAAACATACATTCATACATCATTCAAACATCTTTATGCAAGGCAAAACCCTTGAGTGTTCTTGCACCAAACTAGGGTTTGCAAAACATTTTATTTGTATCACCAATCATCAATCAAGCTTCTAATCTAGCTCAAACATAAACATGCATGACCTATAACTTCTTAGGCATGTTGGGGACATATATCAAACACCTTATGTGCATGCATGAAACCCTAAAATCATGCAAGCATAATTACCAAACCATGCACCATAATCATAATTGAGACCTTAGCACCCTAATCAGCACATAATCAAGCACAAAACTTATTGCATGGCATAAGAAAATGAGCTTATGCTCTTACATCCCAAACATGGAAATACACTTAAATTTCCCAAATTTAAGCTCAAATTAAAAAGGTTTAGGGCCAAGGGTTTACCTCTAGAGTTTGGATGTTGGTTCACAAGCTTGGATTCCAATTTTTCCTCACTCCCCCTTGGCTGCCATTGCAGCCGATTCTCCTCCCCCAAATGGGTTCCAATTTTCGGCCATTCCTCATGAAAACAACCACATGAGTATCTAGTTTCAAGCTCAATATAAAAACTTAAGGGTTTAGAGATTTACCTAAATCAATCCAAGAGGTTGGCTGATTGATTCCAACTTTCTCTCCTTTTTCCTTGGCTCCACACACCGGCCTCCCCTCCAATTGGGGTTCCAAAAATTTTGGCCAATTAAATTGAGCCTCACACACTCACACAAGTTCTGGCCATTACCAAAAATCCAGCCAACCAATTTTTTTTTTCTCTTCCTAGGGTCGGTTTTAGAGAGAAAATGGGTATGGGAGAATTTTGCCATAGTTTGGCTTGTTTTTCCAATTTTTCCACCCAAAAATCCGCCCCCTTCACCCCTATTTATAGCTGATTTTGAACTTTCAAATTGCTAAAAAGTCCTTGAATTTGGAGTTAATTACTTTTCCAAAATTACACTTTAGTCCTTGAAGCAAAAATATTTGCACTTTGACCCCTACAAGTGTTGGCCGGCCATTGCATGACTTGGTACCCAAGTTTTGCTTACCTCACCTGATGACATCATCTTGATGACATCATGTGCTTACCTCATGCTTACATCATCATATTTTTCAAAATTACACTTTTTCCCATAAAGACAAAATCTTTGCAAATTGATCCCTCTTAGGTGGCCCCTTGTTCACTCCTTGGAGGCCAAGTTTCCTTGCTTACCTCATCATTGATGACATCATTTGCTTACATCACTATTTTCTAAAAATTACACTTTGCCCCAAAAGGTAAATTTTACATTTTTACCCTCCAAGTGGCCGGCCTTTGGGGAGGTTCTAGAGCCATCAAATACTTTCAAATTTTTTTAATCAAGAAATGATGTCATAATTCCAAAATAGGGTGATCATCATAAGGCCTTGTTGGCTTTTTCCTTAAAATGCAGTCTATTTTGCTAACACAGATATTTCCAATACCGTGTTTACTAATACACAGTATAATTCAGTACTGTTATACTTGACTGTAGTCCAAAATTATCTGCGTAAAAATGGACTGTAAAAATTTTCTTCTTATTCTGAAAGTCATTAGGACTTTGATATCCAACTTAGTGTGCTTGATTTTTCTAGGGTGGTCTAATAACTTATTCTTGTTATTTTGTCCAAAAAGACAATTTTAGCAGTATATTTCTCATACTGCTTATCCTATTACTGTACAGTCATACCTTTGACTTTCTGGTCAACCCTTTGACTTTTGGTCAACTTTGACTTTCTTGGTCAAACTTTGACCAACATGAAATCATGAAATTTCATCACGCCATTTTCCTTAAAATGCCTTATACTAGGCTAAGTAATCCATCGTTGAGTCTCGTAGCTAATTAACCGAGAACTCAAACTTATACCGATATTCTATTCTAAACATGATTAGACTTAAGTTTTCCTCCTTCAAAGGAAAATCTAGAGTCATCAAATTCGGGTTATTACAGTTGAAGCCTCGTGCACTTACTGAAGGGGACGAATCTTTTAAGGAAAGCTTGACTCACGTGCCTCGACGATCTTAGATTGTGTTGTTTCCTTTGTGTCAAGGTTGAGTTTCGGTGTAAACAATTTCGTTATATTATATTTGAATTCACTTGTTCATTTTTTTATGTCTCTCTTGCTATATATTTTCTAACAATCTTAAAACAGATTCATGTCATAGACGACGGACAGGTTGTTCGGACTCGGACGGAATTGCTTATATTTTTGCAGTTTATGACAAAGAATTGCTAACGTTTTCCCAGTTTTTGTGTTTTCCAGTTTCTGTATCTATCTATATAAATTGTGTTAGTTCAATCGGTTGAAAAACCAGAAAGTCGCTAACGTTTAGTTTTTTGTGGTTTGCATTTATTTACATGCATATATGTTTTGTCTTAAACTTAGAATTTATAACGTTTCTTTTCTCTCGGGTTTTTGCTTATGTATGTATGTATATACGATATTATAGTAATTATAAATGTTTCCTTTATAAACGTTAGTCCATATTCTTATATAATATATTTATATAAGTTATAAGGTTTTGTAACTTTTCTTAATTGGCCTTGGTGTTATAATATTTATTTGCTATATTGGTTATTAGTTTGGTCCATAATATTTGACTTGTTTTCAGAATGGCTGAAAACATGAACATCGTGCCAACTGAGAATCCATCTGTGACCCCAGTGCCATCACCACGGTTAGCCTCGTCTTCAACGCAGTCTTTGGCGGTCTTAGTTCCTGTTAATTTCATAATGAAAACTGGATAAATTCACCGAACTGAATTTTAAGACGTGGCAACAAAAGATGTTGTTTTATCTGACCACTCTGAATCTTGCGAGATTCCTGAAAGATGATCCCTTCTACGATTAGAGAGGATGAGACAGATGCCCAAGTGGTGCATGCTTTTGATGCTTGGAAGCATTCTGATTCCGTGTTGGAATTATATTCTGAATGGCTTGTCTGATTCACCTCTATAGTGTGTATAGCCTGAAGGGATCAGCCAAGGAACGTGTGGGAGTCCTTGGATCATAAGTACAAGTATGAAGATGCCGGTGCTAAAAAGTCTTGGTGGGACACTTCATTAACTTTAAGATGGTGGATTCAAGACCGTCATCAGTCAAGTTCAAGAGCTGCAATTTATTCATCATGGAATTCATGTCAAGGAAGGTTATTAGTGAGTCTTTTCAGGTAGTTGCAATTATAGAGAAGCTACCCCCTGCGTGGAAAGACTTCAAGAACTATTTGAAGCACAAGAGAAAGGAAATGAACGTGGAAGACCTCATTGTGAGACTTCGCATTGAGGAGGATAATAGAGGCTCGGAGAAAGAGAAGAGCTCTCTAACAATGTTGTTGCCAATTCCGCTAAGGCTAATGTAGTGGAGCATGGTCAAGGCTCGAAGCACAAAAAGTTCAAACAAGATGGGGTCCAAACTGGGACCTAAAGGTGGAGTTTCTAAGAAGCAGAAATTCCAAGAAAAGTGTTTCAATTGTGGACAAAATGGGTCACCAAGTCCGCTGATTGTAGACTGCCGAAAAAAAACCAAGAAGAAAGAGGCCAATGTTGGGACGACATCACCCAAGAGGTATTTGAAATCAGTCTTTCGGCTGTGATTCTGAAGTCAACATGATGGGACTCCAACCCAAAGGAGAGTGGTGGCTAGATACTTGTGTTACCCGTCATATATGTGCAGATAGAGCTGCATTTGCTAATTTAGTTCCTTTGGAAACGCTGGAGAAGTGTTGTATATGGGCAATTCTGCAACTTCTGAGATCAAGGGTCAAGGGACTGTATCTCCTGAAGATGACATCCGGGAAGGAAGTCAAGCTACACAATGTGCTGTACGTGCTGATATCCGGAAGGAATCTGATTTCTGGAACAATGATGAGCTTGCATGGCTTCAAGATGGTTTGAGGCCTAAAAAATTGTTTGTCCAAATACGGAATTTATTGTGGGAAGGGGTTATGTGAAGGATGGAATATGGAAAATTAATGTAATGGCTGTTAAGCCTAAATCCATTCAATAAAAATAAAAAGTCTTCCGCTTATATGCTGCGTCTTTAACTTATGGCATGATAGACCTAGGACATGTTAATTTTGATACATTGAGTAGATTAATTAACTTGGATCACATACCCGCTTTTGAAATTGATTCAAAACATAAGTGTGAAATTGTGTTGAGGCAGAACAAACAAGATCATCATTTTAAACCATTGAAAGGAATACTGAACCACTTGAATTAATTCATAGCGATGTTGTGACTCTAAAGTTTGTTCAAACAAGAGGTGGTAAACAAGTATTTTATCACTTTCATCGATGATAGCACAAATAATTGCTATGTGTATTTGCTTAAAAGCAAAAATAAGGATATAGAGAAAATTTGTTCTTTATAAGCAAGAAGTTGAGAACCAACTTAATAAGGAAAATTAAGATGGTAAGAAGTGACCAGTGGTGGTGAATATGTAAAACCATTTGGTGAATTTTGTGCACAATATGGTATATTCATGAGGTCACGCCACCTTATTCTCCTCAGTCAAATGGTATGGCTGAACGCAAAAATCGTACCTTAAAAGATATGATGAATGCAATGTTGTTAAGTTCTGGTTTGCCACAAAACATGGGGGGGAATCATTTTGTCGGCTAACTATCTTATAAATAAGATTCCCCGGAAGAAGAAGAAGATAAAACCCCATACGAATTATGGAAAGGACGGAAGCCTTCCTAAAATACTTGAGAGTATGGGGATGTCTTGCTAAAGTGTTGGTACCTGGGCCAAAGAAGATGAGAATAGGTCCTACAAACAGTTGATTGCATCTTCATTGGCTATGCCCACAACAGTAGTTCATCTCGGTTCCTTGTGCATGAATCTAAAAACCATGATATACACACGAACACGATAATGGAATCTAGGAATGCATCGTTCTTCGAACATGTATTTCTTGTAATTCCAAGGAAGATGGTCCAAGTTCGTCTAAGCGAACACATGAGACTATAGAAGAGAGTAGTCAGGACCAAGAGGAAAATTATGAAACTGAAAAGAGGAAGAAGAGCATAGACGAAGCAAAAGGGCAAGGAAAGAAAAATCGTTTGGACAAGATTTTCTGACCTATATGCTAGAGGCTGAACCTCAAACGTATACAAGAAGCCTATACGCTCAACTGAGGGTTCTTCCATAAAGAGTGAAATTGATTCTATCTTGCAAAATCATACTGGGAGTTAGTGGATCTTCCTCCAAGAAGTAAACCCATTCGGTTCTAAGTGGATTTTCAAATGAAAAATGAAGGCAAATGGAACAATTGATAAAGTATAAGGCTAGACTTGTAATAAAAGGGTATAGACAACGAGAAGGCCTTGATTACTTTGACACATATATATTCTCTCGTGACGAGAATAACCTCTATAAGAATGATTTTGGCGATTGCCGCACTGCGGAATCTTGAAGTCTATCAAATGGACGTAAAGACAGCTTTTCTTAATGGAGATCTTGAAGAAGAGATTTATATGGAACAACCCCGAGGGTTGTATAGCTCCAGGACAAGAAAAGAAAGTCTGCCAAACTTGTGAAGTCCTTGTATGGACTTAAGCAAGCCCTAAAACCATGGCACGAGAAATTTGATAGTGTCATGATGACAAATGGGTTCAAAATCAATGAGTGTGACAAGTGTGTTTATGTCAAGAATACAGAAGACGGATATGTAATACTCTGTCTATATGTAGATGACATTGCTAATCACAGGTAGGTAGCAATGATCGGATGATCAAATCTACCAAGGATATGTTGAATTCAAGATTTGACATGAAAGACATGGGACCGGTTGATGTAATATTGGGAATTAAAATCATAAGGTCGCCTCCTAATGGTCTTATATGACTCAGTCACACTATGTGACAAGATATTGATAAATTCAATAAAGATGATTCTGGTGTGGCCAGAACTCCAATTGATTTAAATCAACATCTGTCCAAAACATAGAGGAGAAAGTATATCTCAAGTGGAGTATGCTAGAATGATAGGGAGTCTAATATACTTAATGAGTTGTACAAGACCAGACATTGCTTTCACTGTGAGTTGTTTAAGCAGGTTCATGAGCAATCCAGGGGCTAACCACTGGAAAGCAATTGTTAGAGTACTCAGGGTACTTACGATATACTCGTGACTATGGGCTGCATTATACTAGATTTCCTGCTGTTCTAGAAGGATATTCAGATGCGAGCTGGATATCTAATATACAGGATTCTAAGGCCACTAGTGGATATGTATTCACTTTGGGAGGTGCAGCAGTATCGTGGAAATCTTCTAAGCAGACAGTAATAACCAGATCCACGATGGAATCTGAGTTTGTTGCTTTAGATAAAAGCGGCGAAGAGGCTGAATGCTACGACAGTTCTTAGAAGATATTCCAGAATGGCCGAAACCTGTGCCTGCAATATGTATACATAGTTGTAACGACCCGCCTAGCACGGACCGTTACCGTACATACATGCATACATAACTTGTTTTACATACTTACTTATTTAACAAATATAGTGGAATTTTTTTTTTTTCTACTACTGAAGTACTTGTTTGGAATAATATAAACATAAAAATATTAAGCATAATTTTACGGAAGACGTAGCGGCTTATCCCTTCTTTCACAGTTGCCCCAGCCAACTCCACCATTTTGTATCAACAAGCGCCAGTAGGTTGCTTACCTACAGCATAGACATAAGGCGTGAGCTTTCGCTCAGCAAGTACAACTATTTAAACCGCAACATAAATAACTATAAACTTAGCACAGCCTATCATAAACAACATTCTAATTATGCATGATTCAATTATGCTTTATTATGCTTATTTTATCATGCTCTCTTAACATACTTTCATTCCTTAACTTGCTTATGGGCCCCTTATCATGAGTGACCGTACGGGCGCGCAACTATGGAGTGGTTGGGCGGCCAATCCATTTCCAACTCAACCACAGTTCTACCCGACCTTGGACGGGTCGGTACGTCACAGGCAAGCTCGCTTGCCATTATACTTATTTGTTCATCTTGACCTTGTTCTTATTATTTGTGAACATGCTTCATGATGTCACATGAATATAACTTGTAATTATTTCTCAGTCATGCTATCTACTTGATATAGTAAATCATAGCACATAACACACATAATCTCGTATATCATATTACAACTTAAAATGCCCATGCTGTAGGCGGAGTTGCACTTACCTCTCTCACTATGTCCCTCTTGAGGCTGTTCTCTTACTGGGCACAGCTGCAGGCCTTTTCCTGCTTGAATAGGGACTTAGGTAAGAGTCTAATTCTTATTATGCAATGTTGGTGTCCTAACCAACATGCCAATGAAATTCTAGTTGTATGTCCCCTAGTACTAGATATCTGATTTGGTCACAAAATAGCCATTTAACTGCTTGAAAATAATTATTCTTTAATTATTTTCTTAAGAGATTACATTGGATAATTTCTTGGGCTAGATTCTTGACAAAATGTTAGGTTTCCTCAAAACCTTGGCTTGATTACAAATTCTGTCCATTTTCTTATCTTTTTACTATTTAAGAAATTTAGCTTTAAATCTCTTTAATATTTTTGTAACCATTTCAAATCTTCAAAACAAATCTTTATAAAGGTCATTTAAGATTGAGAACTGCCTTTGGGACAGTTTTAAGCAAAAATACAGTTTTTTCGAAAACTGTTTGTAAAACTCATGTGCAGGAATTTCGGTTCCCTGCACACTCTTCATAAAACAATACCAGTTTATAAATCCATTTGGAATTTGAAAAACTTGTCTTCACCAAAGTTGTAGCTCTCGAAAAATGCTAAAACTTTCGTGTTTAACAAAAAATCCAGTTCTGCTTATATTTGCGTCAGTTTTTGTTTGAAGCTGGCTGACCCTGAAAACTGGGTCTGGGCAGGACCAGCCACGGATTTTTGTAAAAACGGAGACCATTGGAGCCTCATTTTTGGATTCTGCCCGCGCTGCCTTCTAGAAAAAATCGTTCCGAGCAACTTTCGTGTTTTACAAATTACCCAATTCATCCTCTAAGAGCCTCTAATTTTTACTTTCCCGAAACTGACCAGTTTCGAATCCGAATTGGCAGTTTTGGTTGTTAAGTCCGGTTTACGTCCTATTTCGTAGAATCTACCTCGACCGATCACTTCGGGAGTCTATATGGCAACACACAGCGCTTTCTAACGTCCCATATGAACCCATAAACTGTCCAATTGGATCCATGCAAACCAAATACAAAAGCCCTAAGCCTAAGTTTGCATTAACCCTAACTTTGCTCCTTAAATTGCAAGCTTCAAGCACTGCCCTAGGGCAGATTTTCTGACCAAATTAGAGGACATACAACCCTAAGCATTCAAGCATGGAAATCAATCATAAACAAGCAAAATAATGCAAGAATTTAAACCATTCACCCCTAGATCTACAAATCAAGCACATACCACCAAACTTAGGGCATAAAATAGAGATTGGACTTATGTCCTTACACCCAAATTGAACTACCTCTTATCTTTAAATTTGAACTCAAATGAGAGAGTTAGGGCTTATAGAGTTTTACCTTAGACCAAAGTCAAGTTTGGTCACAAAATTCCTTCCTTCCCCCTAGCTCCCTTGACTCACGGCCACACCACCAAATGGCACCCAAAATTTTTTTGTTGGTTTCCTTGGTTGCTCCTCTCCAAGCCGAACTCTTCACCAAAGTTTGGCCCCAAAAATTTCAGCTTTCCTTTCTCCCTTTCTCCCTCGGCTTCACACCCCAAAAGACCTAAAAATTTTCTAAACTTCCCTTGGTTTTTCCCCTAGAGCAAAACCGAACCCTTAGGAACAAAAGCCCCAAGAAAATTTCTGATTTTCCTTCCTCTTTCTCTCTTCCTTGGCTGCTGATTTTCAAGAAGAAAATTGGCAAGAACCTCCCCAAATTTTTGAATAAAATGAATAGGCTCAAGGGTATTTATAGGGGTTGAAGAACTTTGCTTATTTGTGAAATTTACCCCAAAATTTTTAATATTTGGTTGATAACCCCATGAGGTGGCCGGCCAATGGAGCCTTCTAGAGCCAAAAATTCTTTCCAAATTTTTATTAATTCCTTAATGAGATCATAATTCAAAAAGTAGGTGATGTAATCACCTTTAGAACTTGTTTGGCTTTTTCCTTAATAAACAGTCCATATTCATGCTAACACAGATATTTTCAATACTGTTAACTTATTAATAACAGTATTTTGTCACTAAACTGCAGTCCAAAATTTATCTGTGTAAAATTTGACTGTATAAAATTTTTCTTAAAATTTGAAGCTCTTTGACCAAGATACCCTAATTTATGTGCTTGATTTTTCTAGGGTGATATTAAATCTTAATCTTATCATCTTGTCTGAAAAATGGTTTTTCGCAGTATATTTTCCATACTGCTCGTCCATAAAACAGTATCATCATATGGTTGACTTTTCTGGTCAACCCTTGACTTTTTGGGTCAAACTTTGACCACCATGCAAGGCCATGCAAACGTGAAATTTTTCTATCCCTTTTTCTTAAAATGATACTTACTTAGTTAAGCAATCATTTTGTTAAGTCTCATAGTATCGTGAGATCTTATAATTTTAAATAAAAACCTTGTCTCAGGTTTTTCATAAATACCTTTAGAACATAACTCAAGTTTCTTTACAAGAGAACGTAAGGTCGTAAAAATTTAATTATTACAATAGTGATAGTCAATCTGCTATTGGCAGGGCATAGAATGTCATGTATAACAGTAAGTCAAGACACATTCGTCGTCGACACAATACCGTTAGACAATTAATCTCAACTGGAGTCATAACAATTGACTATGTATAGTCAAAAGAAAATCTTGCGGATCCGTTAACCAAAGGGTTGAATAGAGATCTAGTTGAGAAATCATCAAGGGAATGGGTCTTAAGCCCACGATATAATAGGTTGAAACAGTGGAAACCCAACCTAGTTGACTGGAGATCCCAAGATCTAGGTTCAATGGGATAACTAAACTGTATAGACCGAGTAGGATCACTGTGGGGGTTACCCTCCAGCTCATTCCTGTGATGAAAACAGTGATACCCGTACGAGATAGGTTAAGCTATGCTTTTAATGATTCTTATGCGTCGCGAATCCGAGTGGAGTAATGCGGGATACTCTTGATTAAGAAATCACCTATGTGAGAGAGAGGTGGGGCCGCTCTAAAAAAGAATTGTTAGGGCTCAATTCTTTAAAACTCTTGCAGAACCAGGACTATGTCCACGGCCAAAATGGACATAACCATGAGAACTGAAACTATGTCAGGAAAAATATCTGTGTGAGGTATACTATCGTTTACACAAACGGCAGAACAGTTCAAGGACAACGCGTCTACTGATTAGCCAGTAAAGTAAGTATATTTTTACAATGGAAGGTTCAAGGGTTAACGCCTACCTATCCTATGCAGATGTTAAACCGTAGAACTCTATCACCGTGTAGTGTCCTTTGTTTTCCCTCGTCGTTGGTCAATTTTCATTCATATGGGGGATTGTTGGAAAAAAATGGTTTTAAACCATTTTTAAGAACCATTTTGAGGTCCAAATTTGAGTGGGACCCACTTAATAGAATTAACAGGTCTTGGTGGATTTGCATTCTCCGTCGCGAGGAGATTGAAATCATATATTTGCTCAAAATGGTATTCGGGTGAATGAAAAATTGATGCTCAAAGTGTGCCCATTGGAATAGAATTTTGTTGGAAAGTTGCTTGTAAATGTGGAGTCCCACATTGCTTAGACATGAAAGCTTGATGGACTTTATAAAGATTTGCACTTTGGACTTGGGTAGATTGTGAACCCAAAATGCTCTCTCATGCGCAGGGGGGGGGGGTGGGGGTGCAAATCCTAGCCCCGGTGGGTTAGGGGCCCAATGTGTGCGTCCACACGACGTGGGCGACGCGAATGCTGGTCCATCAAGCCTGCCCTCACGCGGGCTTTGTTTTGGAATTTTTTTTTCTTCCAACATAATTCCGGATTTATTCTTTTCAGAATATGAACAGTCTTTGTCTTTCCATTTTCCGAAAACTATTCATATTCCAATGATGTAAATGGGCAGCACTAATGGTGCATTAATCGGATTAAAACCAATGAATTTTGGTTTTTGTAACACCCCATCCTTGAGCCTGTAAAATGAGGTCTCCACAAGCTTGAAATATACCTTGGATACACAAAATCACACAGCACAAAGTGTTCATTCTTTTGTTTTTCTTTTCTGTCGGTTTGTTCTTGTAGTGGTCGGATTTCTTTGAGTTTTTGGTGATAGAGGGAAGACTTCGGTTTCAAGTTCGTCGGAAGCGGTTTTCGATCGTGCTAGACTACCGTTGTTCGTCATTGTATCCTGGGAGACAGACGTCTATTGAAGCCTCGTGCACTTACCGGAGGGGACAAATCTGTTTTGAGGAAAGCGTGACTCACGTGCCTCGACGATCTTTGATTGTGTTGTTTCCTTCGTGTTAAGGTTGAGTTTCGGTGTAAACAATTTCGTTATATTATATTTGAATTCACTTGTTCGTTGTTTATGTCTCTCTTGCTATATATTTTCTAACAAACATCGTGTAGGAGAAGATGGATTTGCACAATAGAAAACTTTAAAAAGTTTATGTGAGATGATCAAAAGTTTGCAAACACATGTTGACTTGCTTTCAGAACCAAATTTTTGGAGTCGAGAAGCTTGTGACAGGATACAAGAATTGTAATCTGAAGACTTGTTATGGAACTCCAAGAATCTGTAGTCTTCCATCACCTCACATACAGTTAGTCTTCCAAGTCTTCGTTAGGCAATCTATGTTTGTGTGTGTGTGTGTGTGTGTGTGTGCAGGCTGTTTTGCATATGTACTACTGAACATTGTAAAAGACACGGCAGGTTTAAAGATGGCTTTCAAAAAAATTCTCTTTAATTATCTATGGAAATTTGGTTAAAAAATAATGGACATGTTTTTGTTTCAAATCGGGGTTTCATTACTATCAATACTAGAATTTGAAAAAATAATAAATTTGCAAGAGCAATATAGTATTTTCTAATTTTTCATGTTATATATATACCACATTAATTTTGTAATGACCAAAATTTTCACGAACTCATGATTTTTTTGTACATAAGAAATCTAAAGTTCGTACTATGTGTTTATGTGCAATTTTATGAAAATTGTGAATACTAATACAAAATTCATAATTTTATCAGTATATGGTTGAGTTCTCGGTAAATTAGTTACGAGACTCCATAATAGGCCTTTTAAGGAAAAAGGCATGACGAAATTTCATAAATTCATGTTGGTTAAAGTTTGATCAAAAAGTCAAAGTTTGACCGAAAAAGTCAAAGGTTGACTAGAGTGGTCAAACATAAGACGGTACTGCGATATGATAAGCAGTATGGGAAATATACTGCGAAAACCGTCATTACGGACAAGATAGTATAATTAAGTTTTAAAATCACCATAGAAAAATCAAGCACCAAAAATAGGGTATTAAGGGCCAAAAGGGCTTTAAATAAAAAGAAAATTTTATACAGTCCAACTATATACAAATAAATTTTGGACTGCAGTTCAGTATAACAGTACTGAATTGTACTGTGTATTAGTAAGCACAGTACTAGAAATATCTGTGTTGGCTTTAAAGTGGACTCTATATTAAGTAACAAGCCAAACAAGGCCTTATGATGACATCACCCAAGCTTGGAATTATGACATCATTTATGAATTAAGGAAAAGAAAACTTTAGAAAGAAATCCAATCCTAGCCACCTTGCACCATGGATGGCCGGCCATTTGGAGGGCAAATTAGCAAAATTTTGTGCAATTATTTTTGCTCCAAGGATTTATGAGCAAAAGTTGAACCAAAAATAATTGCAAAGAGACCCAAATTCTCACCTATAAATAGCCAGGGGGGGGGGGGGGGGATTTTTGAGCCAAATATTGGGAGTTCTAGCCAAACTCTTGCAAAATTTTCTCTCACACTTTTCCTCTTCAAAAAAAAAAAAAAAAAAAAAAGAAACCTAGAGGAACCAATTTAGGGTGTTCGGATTTGTGGAGAACACCAAGCCAAGGTTGATTTTTCTTTTAGTACTCCCTTAGGGCTAGAGGCCGAGTGTGGGGAAGGAGAAAAAGGAAAAGAAGAAGTGAGGAATTGTTGGGTAAAGAGCAAGCAAAGGTCTCGGATTTTGGGTAAGCCAAATCCTAGCCAATTTTGAGATAAATCAAGGTATCCATCTCTAAACCTCTAACCCCTAAACCTTAAGTTTTTATTTAGCTTGGAACATCAATCTTATGAGAATTTGTTCTT
The DNA here is from genome assembly GCA_009761775.1 of Ficus carica. Taxonomy (NCBI): domain Eukaryota; kingdom Viridiplantae; phylum Streptophyta; class Magnoliopsida; order Rosales; family Moraceae; genus Ficus; species Ficus carica. The sequence continues at coordinate 70,706 of VYVB01000565.1, forward strand.
GTTTTTGGCCAAAAATTTTGGAACCCCACTAGGAGAGGAGGCCGGTTGTAGTGGCAGCCAAGGATAAGGGAAAAAGTTTGGGATCCAAGCTAGGAAAACCACTTCCAAACCCTAGAGGTAATCCTTCAAACCCTAAGTTTTAAATTGAGCTTCAATTTGGGAAATTTAAGTGTATTTCAAGCCATTGGATGTAAGAGCATAAGCTCACCTTAATTTTATGTCCTAGTTAGAATTTTCGGTTGGTGCTTGATTCAATTTAGGGTTTAGGTGGTTTTATTTACCAAGTATGCATGATTTTATGCTTTGGTTGCATGAAATTAAGATTTACATGTGTGAAGCATGATTTAGTTATATGTCCCCAAGTATGGTTAAGATTGTGCTTGGATATGCATGCTAAGTGTTTGATGTGATGAATGGCATGTTTTGTATGAATTTAGAACCATGCAAACCCTAGGAAAGCAAGTTCGATTGTGGTTTGCATGGAGGTGAGCGAATCTCATGAACGTTGGTTTGGGACGTTAGAAAACACTGCATGTGTGACCCTAGGCTCCCGCGGTGGCTGGTTGGGTTAGATTTGCGACAATAAGACGTAAAACGAATTTAAGAATGAAAACTGCCAGTTCGGGTACAAACTGGCCAGTTTTCTGGAAAGTGAAATTTGAGGCCTTTAGAGACCGAATTGGGATAAACGTAAACATAAAAGTTGTAGAGAAGAGATTTTCCTAGAGGACAACGTAGACAGTTTTTGAAAATAAGGCTCCAAAGGCCTTCGGTTTTGCAAAAACCCGAACCTGACGGTGCCCAGGATTTATGCACGGCCAGGTGAGTTCAAACGGAAATATGAACATGTTAGAGTCCGAATTAAATTTTTCATTAAACATGAAAGTTTTAAGATTTTTCGATAGCTAAAACTTTCATGAAGACAAATTTTTCAAATTCAAATTAGATTTTTAAACTGACACGGATTTCTAAAGACTGTGCAGGGAACAGGAAATTCCTGCACAGGATTTTCTAAAACAATGCAGACAAACTGTATTTTTTGCACCAACACCCCTGTTTTGACTATGAAAATTGTTCCAAAGGCATTTTTCAGCCTTTTAATGATTTTTTTATAAAGTCACGCTTTGAAAACCCACGAATTTTTTAAGTTAAACAAAAGATTTTTGACAAATTTTCCAAATTGGATTTTAACAGCCAAAGTTTAGTAACAAGATGTTGACGGATGGTAACCGGGAAGGATTACCCGAGTTACTAAAGCTTAGGTCCGATAATAGAAATATTAACCTATACTATTCATGTACACAGGGGTTAATACCCAAGGTTACCTCAAGTAACCTAACAAGTAATGGATCAAGTATGGTTAACCACAAACTCTAGGGGTACGATTAGTAACTAGTAAATGATCAAGACTTGTATGGGGGACATATAACTAGAATGTTGGAAAGGTCACCAACATTTTATAGGATCCTTATCCTATGTTCTTTTTAATAGCAGGAAGTAACCTGCAGTTGCGATCTGAGTTGAAGCAACAAAACCCGGAACATAGCATATCAGGCAAGTATCAAAACCTCACCTACAGTATGAAAATAGTAAACACTATTTTCAAATATGATATGTTAAGCTATGCTATTTACACCATATTTTCAAGTGTACATGCTATGTTATATTATGATATGTGATGCCATGCGATGATATGCTAAGATATGCTATGACATGTTATGCCATGTTACAAGAGTGTCATGTTGACAGAATGCCATGTTTTAAAAAATGTCATGTTACAAGAATGTCATGTTGACAAGAATGCCATGTTTCAAAAATGCATGTTTTCAAGAATGCCATGTTATGGCAAGTGTTAAGTATGATATGACATAGTGACATCATGAGGCATGTTCACTAATGTTGAACCACATGGTAAGATAAATCAAGTAAGGTGTCGTACCAACCTCCCGTGATCGTGGAGGCTACATGTTTCAGTTGTGATAATTACCTTCCGTGATCGTGAAGGGTCAAGTTATAATTCCCAGAACTGTTAGGCCTTGCAAACCCTAGCTTTGTCAGGAGGTTGCGCGCTTTTGGTACGTTACACTATGGGCCCACATGTTGAAACAAGATAATAAGTTAAAAATTGAGTCTAATAATGAGCATAAGACATTCAATCAATCATAAATGATTCATGCATAAGTTACATGATGATTGGCATGTTTTTAAGATGTTTGAAATGTTTTGTGAGATTATGTTTGTACTTGCTGGGCGAAAGCTCATCTTATATTCCATATTGTAGGTAAGAAGCCTGCAGCTTAAGTGGTGGGCTATGCGGACGATGCGGGGGTGAAGGGTGGTGTGGATACCACTACGTAAAATTTTCCGCAACCGTTTTTGAGTTAAAATGTTATATCTCAAAATTAAATTATGTTTGATTGTATGTATGGAGTTGAAGACATGAGAATGTATTTTTCAGTTTGGTGTGCATGCATGACAAGTTTTTTCTCTACAAAATGATTTATGTGAATATGTTTTAAAAAAAAAAAAAAATTCAAATTTTCAAGCAAGTTAAGTACAAGTAGGTATGGTGTCGACCCGGCTTGGGAAGTCGGGGCGTCACAGAGTTGGTATCAGAGCGGTATCCTGCCAGCCTACTTCACTTCGCCTCACATCGCTTCTGCACGGCCACGTAAGTTATGTTATTTTTTTTCTACGATTAGAATTAGTTAAGATTTTATGTGCGTAGTAAGTATCTTCTTCAACGGCCATGCTGGAAAATGTTGGATACGGGGATGACGTTGGGTGGTGCCTTAGCTTGGTGGTGGCAACTAGGTGACGTACGGAAATGATGGGAAAGCTTTATATCTTCCCCAAATGTTATGGTTATGTACTCCTGTTGTGAAGGAGATATGAACAAGAACATGATGAATTCAGATATGTTCATGTTATGCTTTTATATGGAATGAAGATTATGGTTCTATATAAAAGGCATGATTTCATTAATTTTGTAAAAACAAGAAGCTAAGTTTATTTCATTGTTTTTCCGTATAGAACCATGCCACCAAAGCGTAGAAGGGTACCGACCCAAGACGTTGATCTTGCGGCCCAGATGAATGAACTGAGACAGATGATGTTAGCCCAACAGCAAAGATAGGGGGGCTTAAGCTCAGTTAGCTCAGCAGAACCAGGGACCTCCTGATGCCGGGTACCACCAGCACTGTAAATCAGCCTGCTGCCGGAAATTCCTGATGTTGACCCGGTGATCCCAGAGAACCCCATAGCCCCCGAATACCTGTTGCACCTGTAGCTGTACCACCAGCACCTTTGGTTCGAACTCCAGAAGAACTATATGACAGATTTCGGTGCATGAAGGCACCGGAATTCGAGGGGTCCACAAACCTAATTGAGGCCGACAATTGGTTGATTGACCTCCAGGTCGCCCTAAATTTCCTCAGACTCAATGATCAGAGAAAGTCCTCTGTGCATCCTTTATGCTACGGAAAGATGCTCGCCTCTGGTGGGAAACAGTTCAGATCCGACGAGATGTTACTCAGATGACTTGGGAGGACTTTGTGGAGGAATTTAAGGAAAAGTACTTCAACACTGAGGTCATGGAGGCTCAACAAGACGAATTCGATAAGTTCCGCCAAGGAAATCTGTCGGTAGCTGAAGCGTCAAAAAGTTTGAGCAGCTAGCACGTCTTTGCCCTCACCTCATCAGTTCCGAAAGGGAAAAGTAAGAAGGATGATGAGGATGTTTCGCTCGGACTTAGCAGTGGTAATCAGCAGTGGCCCCCATCCACCACTCACTGTTGCTGAATGTGTCAGCAGGGCAATTCGAGCTGAGTACTGGGTAGGACAAAACAAGGAGCAACGGGCTAAGTTTTTCAGGAGAAGAGGGAAGAAAAGGCCCAAGCTAAGCAGAACCAGGCCAAGCAAGGCCAAACCTCACAACAGAAGGTCAAGGAGGACCTTCGGGTCAAACAACAACAACAGCAGTACGGCAACAACCAACAGAAAGGAAGTGGAATGCAGGAGGACAGGGGAATCAACAGAATTTTCCCCAGAAGAAGAATACCCTGATAGCAACAGTTATCCCACTTGTCAGAAATGTGGGAGAAGGCACCCGGGAGATTGCCGTGTTGGAAACAGTCGCTGTTTCTATGTGGCAAGGAAGGCCACCATGCTAGAAACTGTAATCTCAATCCCCAGAGTCCGCAGAACACAGAGAGGATAGGGATCTCAACTTCATACAGCACAGATGAAGCTGGGAAGGACCTGTAATCTCCCAAGGCAGACTGAAGCTCCAGAACCTCAAGGGGCGCATTTATGCCTACACTAAGGAGGATGCTCAAGCTGGACCTTCCACCGTGGTGGCAGGTCAGCTTCCTTTTGCCCAACAAGATGCCTACGTGTTAATTGATTTTGGAGCTACGCATTCATTCACATCACCTAGCTTCGCTAAGAAACTATGTAGAGTTAGTGATAGAATTGAAAAAATATTAGGACTGCATTATCCTCCGGGGAGATTCTGTTGTCTGATTATTGGGTACGTCACGTTCCAATAATTATATGTGGTAGGGAAATGTACGTCAACTTGATCATCATTGACCTATACGACTACGATGTCATCTTGGGTATGGATTTCTTGGGGAAGTACACGCAATTATCGACTGTCCACGTCGTACTATCACGTTCAAGCCAATTGGAGGCGAGGAGTTTATTTTAGAGGATCGACTCCAAAAACAGCCGAAAATGTTCATTTCTGTGCTAAAGCTAGAAGAATTGTTGGCAGAAGAATGTATGGGCTTTCTAGCCACATGGTGGATAAGACGCAAGAGACCAAGAGCAGGCCGGAAGAAGTACCGATAGTCAAGGAATTTATAGAGGTTTTTCCTGAAGAGTTGCCAGGACTGCCACCAGAACGAGAAATCTCTTTTGAGATCGAGTTACTTCCTGGATCGGCACCAGTATCCAAGGCACCTTATAGGATGGCGCCTGCCGAACTTAAAGAACTGCAGATTCAGTTACAGGAGCTTCTGGATCGAGGATTCATTCGTCAAAGCTACTCGCCATGGGAGCTCCAGTTTTGTTCGTTAAAAGAAGGACGGCACTCTTAGGATGTGCATGACTATCGGGAATTAAATAAGATAACCATCAAGAACAAGTATCCCTTGCCTCGGATCGACGATTTGTTTGATCAGCTGAGAGGAGCATCAATTTTCTCGAAGATTGACCTACGATCCGGATATCATCAGCTTCAAATTAGGGAAGGAGACGTTCCCAAGACAGCCTTCCGTACGCGATATGGACATTACGAGTTCCTCGTTATGCCATTCGGATTGACAAATGCTCCAGCAGCCTTTATGGACCTGATGAATCGAGTATTCAAGGATTACTTGGATAAGTTTGTTATCGTCTTATAGATGATATCTTGATTTATTCAAGATCAAAGGAGGAGCATGATGAGCATTTAAGGATCGCTTTACGGATTTTAAAGCAAAACCAGCTCTACGCTGAATTCACAAAGTGTGAATTTTGGTTGGAAAAGGTCCATTTCTTAGGACATGTGGTCTCCAAGGATGGCATATCTGTAGATCCAGCTAAGATTGAAGCAGTAAGTGAATGGCCAGCTCCGAAAAACGTCACCGAAGTACGTAGTTTCCTCGGCTTGGCAGGCTACTACCGACGTTTTGTTGAAGGATTTGCTAAGATTGCAGCGCCGCTCACCGCACTTACACGGAAAGGGAAGAAGTACGAATGGACTGCAAAGTGTGAAGAGCACTTCCAATAGCTGAAAAATAGGCTGACTTGCGCTCCGATCCTCACAATTCCGAATGTGGAGGAAGGAAACTTCGTGATATACAGCGATGCTTCCAAGATAGGATTGGGAGCCGTTCTCATACAGAATGGAAAGATGATCGCTTATGCTTCACGACAGCTTAAGGATCATGAGAAGAACTATCCGACGCATGATTTGGAACTTGCGGCAGTGGTATTTGCACTCAAGATCTGGAGACACTACCTTTACGGTATTAAGTGTGAAGTTTACACCGGATCATCAGAGTTTGAAGTATATCTTCACACAAAAGGAGCTTAATATGAGGCAAAGAAGATGGCTAGAATTGGTGAAGGATTATGACATAGACATCTGTTACCATCCAGGGAAGGCTAACAAAGTAGCCGATGCCCTTAGTCGAAGTCGTCTTCTTCGTTGATGTCCATACAGTCGTTGATCGAACCTCTTCAAAAGGAGCTAGTGGAAGCTGGAATAGAGCTTATCACGGGAAGTTTAGCTGCCCTAACCTTCCAACCTACCATTTTGGATGGCATAAAGGAACGACAAGAAGGAGATGCCTCGCTGCTCAGAACAAAGACCGAGGTCTTAGAAGGAAAGGAGTCGGATTTTAACATATCTGATGAGGGAATACTCTATCAGAAAAATAGATTATGCATTCCTAACGAGGACGAGTTGAAGGAGCAGATCATGAAAGAGGCACATGAGACTCCGTATTCCGTTCATCCTGGAGCCACAAAGATGTACCAAGACTTGAAGGAAAATTTTTGGTGGCCCGAAATGAAGAATGATGTTGCAACCTTCGTCAGTAAATGCCTTACGTGTCAAAGGGTCAAGGCAGAACACCAACGTCCAGGGGAGAATTGCAGAAAATTTCCATCCCAGAATGGAATGGGACCAAGTGACCATGGATTTTGTAGTTGGACTACCCCGAACTCCCAGTGGCAACGATGCTATTTGGGTGGTTGTTGATCGTTTGACAAAATCTGCACACTTTATTGCCATCAAGCTTAGCTTTTCAGTAGAGCAGCTAGCAGAATTATACGTCGCGCAGATCGTTCGCTATCATGGGATTCCGAAATCGATTATCTCGGATCGTGATGGACGTTTCACTTCTAAGTTTTGGAGGAGTGTACATCAAGCCATGGGTACAAAGCTTACTTTTAGTACGGCTTTTCACCCTCAGACGGATGGGCAATCCGAGAGAACCATTCAAACTCTAGAAGACATGTTGCGAGCGTGTGTGATGGATTTCAAGGGAACTTGGGATAAGAAGCTTCCTTTGATTGAGTTCTCGTACAACAACAGTTTTCAAGCTTCGATTGGAATGGCTCATTATGAAGCCCTGTACGGGAAAAGGTGTAGATCTCCAGTCCACTGGTACGAGACAAGAGAGAAGGAACTTGTGTCCACGGATTTTATTCGGAGAACCACTGATGCCGTAAAACTTATACGCCGACGGATGGAAACTGCATTTAGTCGACAAAAGAGCTATGCTGACAAACGCAGAAGGCCTCTAGAATTCCAAATAGGAGACTTGGTTTTCCTTAAAGTTGCTCCATTCAAGGGAGTTATGAGATTCGGAAAGAAGGGGAAATTGAGTCCAAGATACATAGGGCCATTCGAAATACTGGAAAGAGTTGGTAATGTGGCCTATAAGTTGGCTTTGCCTCAAGAATTAGCATATGTACACAACGTATTTCATGTGTCGATGCTAAAGAAGTACATCTCGGATCCATCACATGTGTTGAATCATGAACCAATTGAGGTTCACAAGGATCTGACTTATGAGGAGAAACCGGTTCGGATCTTGGCACGAGAAGAGAAGGTGCTAAGGAACAAAGTTATACCTCTAGTAAAGGTGCTATGGCGAAATCATGAGATTGAGGAGGCAACATGGGAACGAGAGGGGATATGAAGAAAAGCTACCCCGAATTGTTCTGATTTTCAAGGACGAAAATTCTTTAAGGAGGGTAGATTGTAATATCCAAATTTTTTACGAACTCATGATTTTCTTGTATATAAGAAATCTAAAGTTTGTACTATGTGTTTATGTGCAATTATATGAAAATTATGAACACTAATACAAAATTCATAATTTTATTAGTATAGGGTTGAGTTCTCGGTAAATTAATTACGAGACTCCATAATAGGCCTTTTAAGAAAAAAGGCATGACGGAATTTTATGAATTCATGATGGTCAAAGTTTGATCAAAAAGTCAAAGTTTGACCATAATAAGTCAAAGGTTGACCAGAGTAAGACGGTACTGTGATATGATAAGCAGTATGGGAAAAATACTGTGAAAATCGTCTTTACAGACAAGATAGTATAATTAAGATTTAAAACCACCATAGAAAAATCAAGCACCTAAAATAGGATATTAAGGGCCAAAGGACTTTAAATAAAAAGAGAAATTTTTATACAGTTCAACTATACACAGATATATTTTGGACTGCAGTTCAGTATAACCGTACTGAATTGTACTGTGTATTAGTAAACACAGTATTGGAAATATCTGTGAAGCTTAAAAATGGATTGGTTATTGAAGAAAATAGCCAAACAAGGCCTAAGGCGGATGACATCACCTTATCCTTTAATTATGACATCATAATTATTTAACAAGGCTTGGAAAGAAATCAAAACTTGGCCTCCAAGTCCACCTCTAATGGCCGGCCACATGGAGGGCTATTGGCAAAATTTTGTGCAAATTGGTTTTGCTCCAAGGACTTGCAAGAAAAAGGTGAACCAAAAATTTTGCAAAAAGGTCCAAAATCTCACCTATAAATAGGCTTGAGGGGAGGGGAGGGGGGGGGGGGGGGGGGGCGGTTTTTGCTTCAAAAAATTGGAAAAAAGTAGCCAAACTCTTGCCAAATTCTCCCTCAAAAATCCGGAATCTTAGGGTGAGCAAGAACCAAGAGAAAAATTTTGTGATTCAAGGGAAAAAGAGTGGGTTAGTGGTTGATTTTCCTCTACCTCATCAAGTAAAGGTTTTTTGAAATTTTTGGTGCTTTTCCTAGCCTAGAGGCCGGCGGTCTTGGGGAGAAGGTAAGGAAAAATGTTGTTGGTTTTGGTTGACTTTGGTTCAAGAAAATACCAAGGGATCAACTAAAATTTTGGTGCAAAATCTAGGTGGAGGAACCGGTTATTGGAGCCAAGGTGGGAGGAAATTTTGTGTCACGCCCCGACTTACACCATCTACGTAGGGGAACGACTACGTAGACGTGGGCCGGGTCGTCACCTTACTTATATACTTAAATTATACTTGCGGAAAATTTGGAAAGATTTTCTTTTTTTTTTTTAACCCTTTTTTTTTTTTTTTTTTTTTTAACTTTCAACTGACTGGTAGGTACTTCCTAGAGTACCGAACTTTCAAACCTTCCTTGAAGGCCATCTAAATCATGTTGTAGACCGAACCCGAACTAAGGTGGGTTGGTACCACAAGAGGCAACTTGCTTGCCTTATATAAACTTTGTCACCCATACTTAAAACGTCATGAAAATATGAAAACCCTTTTTCATTACAACATATTTTATAGAGTGTATATATATATATATATTTTGTTTAAAAGTCGTGGCAGTGTCCATCCCACATTTCACAGTCCGCAGCACCAGCCTTCCACAGTATTGCATCAGAGATTGCTGGCAGGATACTTACCTACAGCATAGACGTAAGACGTGAGCTTTCGCTCAGCAAGTACAACTATCACATCCGCGACACAAAACATATCATTGTGCATGAACCAATTATAATCTCTTATGAATCAATTATGGATTTATAACATAATTTAGTTCTATTCCTTTACATATCATGTGTGCTCGTACCGTGGTACATAGCCAAGGAATGGTTGAAGGTGGCAGTCCGTTTTAACTCAAACCATGAAACACAAAGTTTAACATGGAGTAGTTTAGGTAGCCTTCCAATCCAACTCAAACCATGAACCATACCATTTAAACCCGCCTTTGTGGCAAGTCGGCACGACACAACATTCTACTTGTCTTGTTCTTACCAAGTGGTTTAATATTAGTGAACATGCTTCATGATGTCACAATATTATAACATAATCAACATTAGTCAAAACATGGCCTTTTTGAAAACATGGCATTTCTGAAAACATGGCATTGCATGTCATAACATAACTTAGTATATCATAGCTATAGCATAGCATAACACATTATCACATATCAGCACATTACATCAGGCAACAAAGGGCCTATGCTGTAGGCGGAGTTGTACTTACCTCTCTCGTTATGTCCTACGAAGTGCTGCTCCTCCTCTGGGTACAGCTGCAGGTTTCCTCCTGCTAGTTGAAGGACATAGGTAAGGGTCTAATTAGTATTGTGGAATGTTGGGGATCTAACCAACATGTCTACATATTCCTAGTTGTATGTCCCCGATACTAGATGTCTTACTGGGTTACAAATAGTAACCCTATACCTTAGCCCAGTTTGTTAATCTTGATGTCCTTTAGGGTTATCTTGACTAACCCTTAAGGTTATACTAAATCCACTTGTTAGTCAACCAAAGTCAACTATGGTCAACAATGGTCAACTTCGGTCAACTATGGTCAACTGTTGTTGGGTCAACCTTGGGCTTTGGGCTTGACCCAGTAACTCGGGTATAACTCCCGGTTACCTTTCGTAAACTAATCGCTTGCTATACTCCAACTTGAAAAATTCATTTTCCCTTACTTGGAAAAATTAGGGAAATTAATCTCAAAACTTCATTCTTAACTTATAAAAATCCTTTACTTAAATCGTAAAAATCCAAACTCTTGGATTAGTGCTTTATAAAATCATTTGAGGTTGAAAACTGCCCTTGGAACAGTTTTCCATAATCAAAACAATAGTTTGTAGTGAAAAAATAGTTTTCTAGAGACATTTATAAAGCTAGTGGTGCAGGAATTTTCGGATTCCCTGCGCACCCTTCAAAAAATGATCCCAGTTTAAAAAATTGGTTCATAATCTGAAAAAGTTTTCTTCAAAAAAGTTGTAGCTCTCGAAAAATACTAAAACTTTCGTGTTTTGTAAAAATTCCAATTCGGCCTAGATTCGTCCCAGTTTTTGTTTGAAACTGGCTGACCCCGAAAAACTGAGTGAAAACTGGGTCTGGGGATCAGCCACGGATTTTGGGGTAAACGGAGGCCATTGGAGCCTTATATTTGAAAACGGTTCACGCATCCCTCTAGAAAAAACCCTTCTGAACAACTTTCATGTTTTAAGTTTCTCCAAATTCGGCCTCTAAGGGCCTCAAATTTTCCTTTTCCCGAAACTGGTCAGTTTTACCCGAAAATGGCAGTTTTCGGTTTTAAGTTCATTTTACGTAAATTTTACGTGCACACTACCTCGAACGGCTTCGGCCGTGAGCCTAAGACAACCTGCAGTGCTTCTAACGTAAAATATGCAGTCATACATCACTTAAACATCTTCATGCAAAGCAAAACCCTTGGGTGTTCTTGCACCAAACCAGGGTTTGCAAAACGTTTGATTTGCAACACCATACATCAATCAAACACAACCCTAAAATCCTAATTAGGGCAGAAAATTAAATGAGCTTATGCTCATACAAATCAAGCTTGAAATACATTTAAATTTCCCAAATGAAATTTAAATAAAACACTTAGGGTTAGAGGATTTATACCTTCCCTTTTGGCTGCCAACAAGTCCGGATTTCCCCTCCAATTGGGGTTCCAAATTTTCGGCCTCTCCCACATGAAAATACACAAATTTAAATCAAAACTTAATTAAAGAACTAGAGGGGTTTAGGAGGATTGGATTACCTTTACTTCTTGAGATTAGATCTAACTTTGGATCTAAACTTTTTCTTCTAACTCCTTGCTCAAGAAATCCGGTTTCCCCTCTATGGAATTTCTCTCCAAATTTTCGGCCTCCACACCTTCCTTTCTCTTCCTTTCTTTCTAGCTTTTTCTTCTAATTTTTTTCTAGCTTTTTGCTCAAGAAAAACCGACCAACACATGGTCTTTCTTCTCCCTTGAAGTTCGGCTTCTAGTGGAAGGAAAAAGGAGAATGAAAAGCTAAAGTTTTTCCTAATTACATCTAAGGGTTTACTTGCTCAACAAGCCCCCCCCCTTAGGTGATGTGGTGTGGCCTTATTGGCTAGCCATTCCCTTGGAGAACAAGGGAAGACTTCTTTCCATAAAATCCAATGAGGATTTGATGAGGTGTCCCCCCCCTAGATGATGTGGTCGGCCATGAAGACTAAGGATGCAAGTGCTTGCTCAACAAGCCAAGCTTGCATCACCTAGCCTATGTCACCTTGGTGACATCATTTGTTGACATCATCAAGCAAAAATTCGCTTGCTTTCCAAGCCATACACAACCGGCCTTTGCATGTGTGGGAGCCAAAAATTGGCTTGCTCAACAAGCCTTTCTAGAACATACACTTGTCACCATGCTATCAAGCCATGTGTGAACCAAAATTGGCTTGCTCACCAAGCTTCTTGATTGCTTATCTCTCCTTGCTTGTGTCACCTTGCTTACCTAAGCATATTTCCTTGTTCAAAGGAAATCTAGAGTCATAAAAATTCGGGTTATTACATTTTGAAAGCCAAACCCTAACCCTAAAATTTGGGGTTAATCAAGGTAATCATCCCTAAACCCTAAACCCTTTCCTTTGAGCATTCAATTTGAAATTTAGGTGTATTTCAAGTTGAATTTGTAAGAGCATAAGCTCAATTTATTTTGTGCCCAAAGTTAGGAATCTAGGGTTGTGCTTGATCTAGAATTAGGGGTGGTTTGATTTTTATGTGCATGCTTGCTTTAATTTTCTTAATTTGCATGCTATATTCTAGTTTATTATATGTCCCCAATCTGCCCTAGTATTGGTGAATGATAATTTTGTGCTAGGTTGCTAGAATTTAATTAGTATGCTTGTTAGGTTTTGTGCAACCGAAATCATGCAACTTAGTTGATCCAATATCAATTAGGTTTGCATGGTGATGTTAGAAATGGTGATTAAAGAAAATTTATGCTAGAAAACCACTGCATGTGTGTATTAGGGCTCCCGCGGTGGCTGGTTGAGCTAGATTCTACGTCTAGGACGTAAAACGAACTCTAAACCGAAAAACAGCCAGGTTCGGGTGGATCCTGACCAGTTTTACGGCAAGACGATTTTGAGGCCTTTAGAGGCCGAATTTGGAAACACTTAAAACACGAAAGTTGCTCAGAACAGTTTTTCCTAGGGGGAAAAGCAGATGGATTTGCAAAATGAGGCTGAAATGGCCTCCGTTTTTACAAAAATCCGAGGCTGATCTGCCCAGACCTAGTCTACACGTCCAGTAAGTTTCAAATTAAAACTGACAAGAATCCAAGCAGAACTGAGTTTTTCTTAAAACACGAAAGTTTTAGAATTTTTCAAGAGAAAGAACTTTTATGAAGACAAGTATTTCAAATTCAATCTGGATTTTTAAATACAACCTGAACTATAAAAAATGTGCATAGAGCAAGAAATTCCTGCACAGGATTTTCTAAATACATGCAGAGAAACTGTATTTTTGCACCAACACCACTGTTTTGACGGTGAAAACTGTTCTAAAGGCAGTTTTCAGCCTTTAATGATTTTTATAAAGTCCTACTTTGAAATCCACGAATTTTAAAGTTAAACAAAAGATTTTTAGCCAAAATTTTCAAATTGGATTTTTAAAGCCAAAGTTTAGTAACAATACGTTGACAGATAGTAACCGGGTAGGATACCCGAGTTACTAGGCTTAGGCCCAATAATAACAAGTGATGAATCAAATATGGGTGACCACAAACTCTAGGGTTACGATTAGTAACCTAGTAAATAATCAAGACATGTATGAGGGACATATAACTAGAATATTGGAAAGGTTACCAACATATTATAGGATCCTTATCCTATGTTTTTTTATATAGCAGGAAGTAACCTGCAGTTGCAATCTGAGTCAAAGCAACAAACTTGGAACATAACATATCAGGCAAGTATCAAACCTCACCTACAGTATGAAAATAGTAAAGACTATTTTTAAGTATACTATATTTTCAAGTATACATGCTATGTTATGCTATGATATGTGTTGCCATAATGTGTGATGCTATGCTATGGCTATGATGTGCTAAGTTATGTTATGACATGTTATGCCATGTTTACAAAAATGCCATAGTTTCAGAAATGCCATGTTTTCAAAAATGCCATGGTTTCAGAAATGACATGTTTTCAAGAAAGCCATGTTATGGCAAATGTTGAGTATGATATGACATAGTGACATCATGAGGCATGTTCACTAATGTTAAACCACATGGTAAGATAAGACAAGTAAGGTGTCGTACCAACCTCCCGTGATCGTGGAGGCTACATGTTTCAGTTATGATATTTACCTTCCGTGATCGTGAAGGGTTCAGTTTAATTCCCAGAACTGTTAGGGCCATGCAAACCCTAGCTTTGTCTGGAGGCTGCGCGCTTTTGGTACGTACACTATGGGCCCACATGTTGAGACAAGATAATAAAGATTGAGTCTATAATGAAACATAAGACATTCAATCAATCATAAATGATTCATGCATGAGTTTCGTGATGATTGGCATGTTTCTTTTTAAAGATGTTTGAAATATTTTGTGAGATTATGTTTGAACTTGCTGGGCGAAAGCTCACTCTTATATTTCATACTGTAGGTAAGAAGCCTGCAGCTTAAGTGGTGGGCTATGCGGACAATGCGGCGGGTGAAGGGCGGTGTGGGATACCACTACGCATATGTACGAAGTTTGAAGACTTTAGATTATACTTTCAGTATAGTATGTATGCATGACAAGTTTTTCTCTACAAGATAACTTATGTGAATATGTTTTAAAGAAAAAAAAATTTCTCAAATTCTCAAGTAAAGAACAAGTATGTATGGTGTTGACCTGGCTTGGGAAGTCGGGGCGTCACACTTCCACTGCAACTACGTACTGTCTTCATCGACAATCATAATTCTCCACACAGAGAACTATCATACTCCACCATACGAGTACACCACTCGGAATTGACAAATTCCAAGAATTTCACTTCGACACATGTCGAAAACCTTGCTGAAAAGTTATGGTGCAACTTCCATGTTTGGCTTTCCTGGAAGTACTTCATCAGCCATCGACATTAATTCCACCACACACCTTGCATCAACGCCAAACCAATGCCCGTGTGCAAACTTGTAGATCCGCTACCAGTAACACACTCTCTTCCATGGCACAGCGGACATACCATAAGGATGTTCATCTCCCTTCTTCTCAGATGACATCATCGTCTCCTATGAAAAGAGAGACACTGTTAGCTTATGACTTGGAGCTATCTGCCGAAATTGCTCCACCTCGACAATTTTTCTTCAGGTGCCCATATTGTCCACACCCCAAGCAGACAACATTCTTTATGGAGTGCTTTTTTTTCCCATTGCTTGCTACCAATGTTGAGTTCTCTGGTGAAGTATTGCCTCCACTTTTCAACCTTCTCTTCTCAAAAAGGAGTTTACCGGTAACTTCAGCAAAATTGACAGTCTCCTTCCTACATCAAGATAGGTTTCATATATTCATAGAAAGGTGGAAGAGACCAGATGAATCTTAATGCTTTATCTTCATCATCAATCTTAACTCCAATAGCCTCCAGTTTAGAGACGATACCATTGAGAACACTCAGATGATCTGAGATTTTCGTACCTTCATTCATATGCAACATATGAAACTGTTCCTTCAAGTACAACCGATTTGAGATGCCCCTCGCCTGATGCAACTCTTCAAGCTTAACCTAGAGTTCCTTGGCTGTCGAAATTCCTGTAACGACCCGCCTAGCACAGGCCGTTACCATACATACATACTTACATACTGAACTTCTTATACTTACTTACATACTTATGAAACAGCGGAATTTTTTTTTTTTTTTTTTATATGGCATACTAGTGCAACATATAAAAGTATCTTTAGCAAAATATTTACCATAACATAAATTCATAAAGAACAAAACGCGTAGCAGCTAGATTTCCCACATTTCACAGTTTGCCCCGCCATGCCCTTCAATCTTGTATCAACCATTGCTGACGGTTGCTTACCTACAGCATAAACGTAAGACAGTGAGCTTTCGCTCAGCAAGTACAACCTCCTATACCGCGATAAAAACAAACATAATTTATCTTTACATGTTCTAGCTTAACTTATCATGCATATCATATCATTTCTTATCTTCATTCATCATAACATAACATACATGTCGTAATGCATGGTCCATTTATGCTTATTTTATGCTCAATTCATGCTTAACTTACTTTCATTTCTTATCTTACTTATGGGCCCCTTACTTGTGTGTATATACCGGGCGCGCGACTATGGAGTGGTTGGGGCGGCCAAACCATTTCCAACTCAAACCATAGTCCAACCCGACCTTACTCGGGTCGGTACAACACAGGCGATTTGCTCGCCATCTTTCTTTTCATCTTGTCGTGTCATACTTGATCTTATTATTCTTATAAGATTTCGTGAACATGCTTCGTGCTCTTATACTTACATGCTTCATGTAATCATAACATTCATCATAAACATACCTTAACTTATCATACTACATATCCTAGCATACAACATATGATATATTGCATAGCATATCAATAACATAACATAACAACAATAACATCACTTAGCATTAACAATATAACATAGCAACAACAACAACATAACGTAGCATCAACAACTGCATAACATACATTCCTAGCATACATCTAATATACTTAGGCAAGTACCACAATAAAGCCTATGCTGTAGGCGGTGGTTGTACTTACCTCTCTTGCTATGTCCTGCGTTATGCTGCTTCTTCTCAGAGTACAGCTGCAGGTTCTCTCCTGCTCGTTGAAGGACATAGGTGAGGTTCTAATCAGTATTGCAGAATGTTGATAATCTAACCAACATGCTTACATAATCCTAATTGTATGTCCCCAATACTAGATGTCTTACTGGGTTACAAATAGTAACCCTATTATTAATAGTAACCAAATATGAATTAATTCTTTAAGAGGTTACGTTGAGTAACCTCATGTGCTAAACCCTATACATACTGTTAGGGTTAGGTTACCTTCCTAACCTTGGGCTTTATTATAATTATTGGGTTTCCTTAATTAACCCTATATCTTAGCCCAATTTATTAATCTTAGTATCATTTAGGGTTATCTTGTCTAACCCTTAAGGTTAATTATAATTAGACTCTTGATCAATCAAAGTTAACCCTATATGGGTCAAACTTGAGCTCTAGGCCTTGGCCTAGTAACTTGGATATTATTTCCGGTTATTACCCGAAATCATTTTACTTACCCAGTTTGGTTTAAAAAATCCATTTTCCATTTCTTTGGAAACTTGGGTAAATTAACTTCAAAAATCTTTACATAACTCATAAAAATTCATATCCTTGAAATAGGTTTTTGAAAAATCATTTAGGGCTGGAAACTGCCTTTGGAACAGTTTCCCTAGTCAAAACAGTGGTTTTGGGAAAGATATAATTTTTCGGAACTGTTTTTAGAAAATCCTGTACAGGAATTTCCTATTCCCTGCACAATCTTTATAAAACCGTGTCAGTTTAAAAATCCATTCTGATTTTGAAAAAGTTGTCTTCCAAAGTTCTAGCTCTCGAAAATACTAAAACTTTCGTGTTTTGAGAAAAATCCAGTTCTGCTTGTATGTGTGTCAGTTTTTGTTAAAAACTGGCTGATCCTGTAAACTGGGTCTGGGCAGACTAGCCACGGATTTTTGTAGAAACGGAGACCATTGGAGCCTCATTTTGGGATTTTGCCCCGTCGCCCTCTAGGAAAACTCGTTCTGAACAACTTTTATGTTTTACGTTTTACCCAGTTCGGCCTCTAAAGGCCTCAAATTTCACTGTTCCCGAAACTGGCCAGTTGGTACCCGAACTGGCAGTTTTCGGTTTTAAATTCTTTTTACGTCCTATTTCGTGTAATCTAACTCAACCGATCACGCGGGAGCCTAGATAGCATACATGCAGCGTTTTCTAACGTCCCATATGAACCAACATGCAACTCAAACGTGCCCATGCAAACCAAACCCGCATTAACCTAGCCTAGGTTTGCATGGTTCTAACTTTGCATTACAATTAAACCATTCATCATCCATTCACCCTTAAACTTAGCAGTCCAACATACACTGCCTAGGGCAGATTTTGGACCATAAAATCAGGGGACACACAACCATTCACATCTAGCATGCAACCTATCAATCAACAATCATAAATCAAGAAGCAAGGCACAAAATCAAACCAACCACCCTTAGTTACCAAATCAAGCACATACTAACCAACTAGGCAAGAAATTAGAATGGACATATGTCCTTACAAACCAATTTGAAACACAAATAAAATTCCAAATTGAACCTAATGAAAAGATTAGGGCTCAAGGAAGTTACCTTAGATCAAAGTTAGGATTTGAAAATTGCAACTCCCCTTTCTCCCTTGCCTTCCCTTGCCCACGGCTTCAACCTAGCTAGGGACCCAAAAATTTTCTCTTGGCTCCTTGGTTGATCCACACTAAAACCGAACACTCCCTAAGCAAAACCCCCTTGAAAATTTTTGTTTTTCCTTCCTCTTTCTCTCTTCCTTGGCTGCTGATTTTCAAGAAGAAAATTGGCAAGAACCTCCCCAAATTTTTGAATAAAAGTGAATAGCAACCACCCCTATTTATAGAGGTTGAAAACTTTGCTAAATTGCACAAAAACCCCATGAAAACTAAAAATTGCACAATGGGAGGGTGAGGTGGGAGGTGGCCGGCCATATGCTTGGTGAACAAGCCAAATAATTCTTTCCAAGCCAATTAAATGATTATGATGTCATAATTAAAGGATAAGGTGATGTCATTCACCTTAGGCCTTGTTTGGCTATTCTCACCATTAAGCAGTCCATTTTTGAGCTACACAGATATTTCCAATACTGTGTTCACTTATACACAGTATTTATTTAACTAAAATTTATCTGTTGTAAAAAAAATGGATAGTATAAATTTTTCTTATTAATATTTTTTTTTTATTTTCCGAGCCCTTTTTCGTCTTTAATTCCTACTTGGTGTGCTTGATTTTCTAAGGTGGTTTTTAAAGCCTATTCATGCTATCTCAACCGTAAAGACGGTTTTCGCAGTATTTTTCCCATACTGCTTATCCTATTATTGTACAGTCATACCCTTGAACGTTCTTAGTCAAACTTTGACTTTCGTAAAATCATATACTTTTTCGTCCCTTTTTGTCTTAAAAGGTCCGTTGCTAATCTACATAGTCCATTTTGAGTTTTATTGATCCTGAAAACTCATAAAATGTAAGAAAACTCTTAACCGAGCTTCTCTTTTAATAATACCTTGATGGTATACATTTAATTTCTTTAAAAAGAAATAGTAACATTGAAAAAATCTAGGTATTACAATCTACCCCCCTTAAAAATTTTCGTCCTCGAAAATCAGAATAATTCGGGGTAGTTCTTTCCGTTTGGCCATTTTGGGGTGAAAAACCGTATTAATCTATAATTTCGACCCCATGGCAGTATGAACATTCGTTCATAATCGAGAAATGAAGCGTCCATCCCGGTCTGAGATGCTTGATTTTGGTGCTCCATGCAGTTTCACAATCTAAGATATGTGGATTTCAGTCAATTTTCTGCAAATCTCCTCCAGGATGCCGGTGTTTGGCCTTAACTTTCTGACAAGTTAGGCATTTTGACACGAATTCCATTATTCTACATGTTTGGCCACTGATAATTCTCTCAGAGGTCTTGGTATATTTTAAAAGCTCCTGGATGTACCAAATATGGCGTCTTATGGGCTTCTGACATCGTCTGATCCTTCATTGCCAAGATTAATCCGGTTGTTGAGTTCCGCAACGGTCCGTAAAGGTTGAACTTTTCCTTGTCGAAAGGGTTAAACGTCTCTCAACGCTTTTGGGAATCAAACTTAGTGTTGTAATATCTTAAGAAATCCGTTTCTAAGATCACATCGAAATCCTAAAGCTTGATTGCGATGAGATCTACAAGCAATTCTCAGTCATTATAATTACAAAAATATTTTTCATTAAAAAAAAAATTTCAAACCACAAAATTCCTTTAACAAGCAAAGAAATTTTTTTTTTTAAAAGGCTGTTTTAAAAATTATCTATACTACTTCCTAATTTCTGGGCAAACTCCATAAATACAAGCAAGTGAGTAGCACCAGAATTAGATAATACAATAATGTCTTATGTGGCGATAAAATCTATCTTGTCACCACATTAGAAGTTCCAGCTTCAGCATTTCCATCGGTGTAAGCGTAAATCCTAGCTTGGGGTTCAGGAGCCTCTAATCTTCCTTGCGCAATTGAGGGTCCTTCGAGCCTTGCTTGGACTGCATGTAGCTGGCTGCTTGCATTCCGGTTTGGATACTGAGGGCTCTGGTTCTGGTTGTTCTGGGGGCAGTTCCGTGCATAGTGCCCTTCTTTGCCACAAAGGTAGCAAGCATTTGTCCCCATCCTACACACTCCTGGGTGTTTCTTTCCACATGTTGCGCACACGGGATAGCTGACGTTAGTATTCTCGTTCCCTCGATTTTTCTTTTTCGGAGGGGAATTCCCTTGTTGATTCTGGCCCGAGAAATTTCCTTTTCTTTTGTTCCTCCCTGCTTGATTGGAACCTTGTGTAGGATTACTAGATTGGCCCTTCGGGTAAGACTCCGTGTCCTGTCGAGGCTGCGTTGGCTTTGCTGCCGCCTTTTCCTCCTTTTTAGCCTTGAAAAATTGAGCTCTAGCCTCCTTATCCTGGTTAATCCAGTATTCGGCTCTTATCGCTCGACTTATGCAATCGGACACCAAGGTAGGCGGGCTACTGCCAGCACTCACTTGCTTGGCAATATCGGTTCTAAGCATCTTCATCATCCTTCGTACTTTCTCCGTTTCACTCGGAACCAAATCTGGACACAACCGAGCTAGCTGTTCAAACTTCTGTATGGCCTCCATTACCGTCATTGACCCTTGTCTGAAGTTCGTGAACTCGTCTTGTTGAACGGCAAGGATCTCTCTGTTGTAGTACATGGCGCGAAACTCGGTCACAAAGTCTTGTCAGCTCATGGCCGTAACATCACGGCGTATTTGCACGGTCATCCACCAATGTCGCGCATCCTTTTTCAGGGCAAAAGAAGCGCAGAGAACTTTCTCTTGTTCCGTTAGCCGCATGAAATCCAAGATAACTTGAATGTCGATCAACCAATTATCCGCGGCAATCGGGTCCGTCGGGCCTTCGAACTCAGGTGCCTTCATTCGCCTGAATCGCTCGTACAGTAAGTCTTCCCTCACTGGCTGTAGGTTTGCTTGTCCTCCAACGGGTGCCATTGGAACGTTAAGATTCTGAGGAGCTTCTGGCTGAACCTCAGGTACCGGGGGTACTATTGGAGGTACTGGTTGAGCTCGGGGTGGAACCTCGTTAATCCGGGGTCCCTGGTTCATCTGAGCTATCTGAGCTCGAAGTCTTTCCGTCTCTTGCTGCTGTTCTAGCAGCTGCCGTTGTAGATTTGCTACGATGGTCGCGAGATCTGGCTCGGGCGGGTTAAGTGGTACCGTTCTTCGTGGACGTACCATCTTTTAAATCCTAACACAAGAAAAGATATCATCGTACTATTAATATCGTTTCTTTCATACATGACTTATCATATCATGAATTAACACATCATATCGTAATACATTTCATACCATAACATAAAAGGTATCATTGTATCATAATAGATACTTATCATAATATAACATAACTTTCATAATATATATAACATACTCTTGTTATATATCCCGTGTCTGCACGGTCTTTTTGTTCATTTCAAAAGTACATTATGTACATACTTTGTACATCGTAATTCACAATACTGTAATTACAAATTGAATACATCATACTATACATACATATCTTTATATACACGGTCAAAATATGATGGAAGTGTCTAACACTTTACCATCGTACTGTACATAATCAAAAATGTGATGGGAGTGTCTACCACTCTACCATCATACATGGTCAAAAGTATATACACATATCGGCCCTAACTAAACTATAACCTCAAGCGTGATCATCGAAATGTCGGATTCGGCGTCGGAGTCTACGTCCCAATCTCCATCGTGGAATCGTATCTCTTCGGGATCGACCTCGGCGTCGTCAATGTCCTCTACCCAGTCATCCTGTTCGACCTCGGGCTCCATATCGTCCTCCTCGTCCTCGTCGTCCTCGTCGTTGCTAGGGATGATAATAACGGGAGGGTCTTCCAGTGGGTCCAGCGGAGCAAACAAATCATCAGCAGGGCCCTCGGCGTCTATCTGGTCCTCAGCCTCTTGGGCTGGGATCTCCTGTACGGGCATGGCAGGAATTGGGTCCTCGGGAAACATTGGACCCACCTCATGCTGGGGTCCCCCTATCCCGACATCGTCGACTGGGACCTGTTGCTCATTCATAAAGGCGTCAGCCTGCGCCATATGTGCTATCACCTCAACTTGCAAGATGTCATCCATCATATCCCCAACTGTCCTCTCTATCGTGGGCTCCATGACAAATCGTCGGATACGAGGTGGTACCCCGTTTCGCAATATCACCAACGCCTGTAGCTGGGGGTGAGGCATATCCTGAGGAATATAGGGCAGTATAATCTTCTGAAATCTGCAGCAGTAATGGCCCGTGGACTCCTGCGGGTACGCGTGTCAATCTGCGACGAAACTCTGGTATCGCCTATAATGCATGTCCCGATAGATCTCGGGATCTCGGTACTGTCCATCGTCGTCGGGCCCTCCCATAGGAATCGGCCCGTATTGTGCAAGTACTACGGCGCGAAAATGTGCCCACGTTCGTCTGGGCATCTGCTGCTCTCCGTAGGTCATCCACCATAGCCTAGCGTCCGTGATCAGGCAACGACTAGCTAGCGAGACCTGTAAACGGTCCTCGATGTGGCAGGTATAGAAAATCATCTCCATATCGTACAACCAAGCTGATACCGTGACCGATCGTCCCGTACCGTCATATAAAAGAGGACGTGATCCGTAAAATACTGCAACCGTTGCGCGATCCGCATTGATTCGTGCGGGGTCCATATCCATGCGTCTACCATAGCATAATCCAATCATAAATACTTATGCATATACATAAAATATAAATTTAACTTACAATGATGGTGGCGATGGCAGGCAGACTGTGAAATCGTATCGCAGGGAACCGCTCTGATACCAACTCTGTAACGACCCGCCTAGCACAGGCCGTTACCATACATACATACTTACATACTGAACTTCTTATACTTACTTACATACTTATGAAAACAGCGGAAATTTTTTTTTTTTTTTTTTATATGGCATACTAGTGCAACATATAAAAGTATCTTTAGCAAAATATTTACCATAACATAAATTCATAAAGAACAAAACGCGTAGCAGCTAGATTTCCCACATTTCACAGTTTGCCCCGCCATGCCCTTCCATCTTGTATCAATCATTGCTGACGGTTGCTTACCTACAGCATAAACGTAAGACAGTGAGCTTTCGCTCAGCAAGTACAACCTCCTATACCGCGATAAAAACAAACATAATTTATCTTTACATGTTCTAGCTTAACTTATCATGCATATCATATCATTTCTTATCTTCATTCATCAAAACATAACATACATGTCGTAATGCATGGTCCATTTATGCTTATTTTATGCTCAATTCATGCTTAACTTACTTTCATTTCTTATCTTACTTATGGGCCCCTTACTTGTGTGTATATACCGGGCGCGCGACTATGGAGTGGTTGGGGCGGCCAAACCATTTCCAACTCAAACCATAGTCCAACCCGACCTTACTCGGGTCGGTACAACACAGGCAATTTGCTCGCCATCTTTCTTTTCATCTTGTCGTGTCATACTTGATCTTATTATTCTTATAAGATTTCGTGAACATGCTTCGTGCTCTTATACTTACATGCTTCATGTAATCATAACATTCATCATAAACATACCTTAACTTATCATACTACATATCCTAGCATACAACATATGATATATTGCATAGCATATCAATAACATAACATAACAACAATAACATCACTTAGCATTAACAATATAACATAGCAACAACAACAACATAACGTAGCATCAACAACTGCATAACATACATTCCTAGCATACATCTAATATACTTAGGCAAGTACCACAATAAAGCCTATGCTGTAGGCGGTGGTTGTACTTACCTCTCTTGCTATGTCCTGCGTTATGCTGCTTCTTCTCAGAGTACAGCTGCAGGTTCCCTCCTGCTCGTTGAAGGACATAGGTGAGGTTCTAATCAGTATTGCAGAATGTTGATAATCTAACCAACATGCTTACATAATCCTAATTGTATGTCCCCAATACTAGATGTCTTACTGGGTTACAAATAGTAACCCTATTATTAATAGTAACCAAATATGAATTAATTCTTTAAGAGGTTACGTTGAGTAACCTCATGTGCTAAACCCTATACATACTGTTAGGGTTAGGTTACCTTCCTAACCTTGGGCTTTATTATAATTATTGGGTTTCCTTAATTAACCCTATATCTTAGCCCAATTTATTAATCTTAGTATCCTTTAGGGTTATCTTGTCTAACCCTTAAGGTTAATTATAATTAGACTCTTGATCAATCAAAGTTAACCCTATATGGGTCAAACTTGAGCTCTAGGCCTTGGCCTAGTAACTTGGATATTATTTCCGGTTATTACCCGAAATCATTTTACTTACCCAGTTTGGTTTAAAAAATCCATTTTCCATTTCTTTGGAAACTTGAGTAAATTAACTTCAAAAATCTTTTACATAACTCATAAAAATTCATATCCTTGAAATAGGTTTTTGAAAAATCATTTAGGGCTGGAAACTGCCTTTGGAACAGTTTCCCTAGTCAAAACAGTGGTTTTGGGAAAAGATATAATTTTTCGGAACTGTTTTTAGAAAATCCTGTACAGGAATTTCCTATTCCCTGCACAATCTTTATAAAACCGTGTCAGTTTAAAAATCCATTCTGATTTTGAAAAAGTTGTCTTCACAAAAGTTCTAGCTCTCGAAAAATACTAAAACTTTCGTGTTTTGAGAAAAATCCAGTTCTGCTTGTATGTGTGTCAGTTTTTGTTAAAAACTGGCTGATCCTGTAAACTGGGTCTGGGCAGACTAGCCACGGATTTTTGTAGAAACGGAGACCATTGGAGCCTCATTTTGGGATTCTGCCCCGTTGCCCTCTAGGAAAACTCGTTCTGAACAACTTTTATGTTTTACGTTTTACCCAGTTCGGCCTCTAAAGGCCTCAAATTTCACTGTTCCCGAAACTGGCCAGTTGGTACCCGAACTGGCAGTTTTCGGTTTTAAATTCTTTTTACATCCTATTTCGTGTAATCTAACTCAACCGATCACGCGGGAGCCTAGATAGCATACATGCAGCGTTTTCTAACGTCCCATATGAACCAACATGCAACTCAAACGTGCCCATGCAAACCAAAACCCGCATTAACCTAGCCTAGGTTTGCATGGTTCTAACTTTGCATTACAATTAAACCATTCATCATCCATTCACCCTTAAACTTAGCAGTCCAACATACACTGCCTAGGGCAGATTTTGGACCATAAAATCAGGGGACACACAACCATTCACATCTAGCATGCAACCTATCAATCAACAATCATAAATCAAGAAGCAAGGCACAAAATCAAACCAACCACCCTTAGTTACCAAATCAAGCACATACTAACCAACTAGGCAAGAAATTAGAATGGACATATGTCCTTACAAAACCAATTTGAAACACAAATAAAATTCCAAATTGAACCTAATGAAAAGATTAGGGCTCAAGGAAGTTACCTTAGATCAAAGTTAGGATTTGAAAATTGCAACTCCCCTTTCTCCCTTGCCTTCCCTTGCCCACGGCTTCAACCTAGCTAGGGACCCAAAAATTTTCTCTTGGCTCCTTGGTTGATCCACACTAAAACCGAACACTCCCTAAGCAAAACCCCCTTGAAAATTTTGTTTTTCCTTCCTCTTTCTCTCTTCCTTGGCTGCTGATTTTCAAGAAGAAAATTGGCAAGAACCTCCCCAAATTTTTGAATAAAAGTGAATAGCAACCACCCCTATTTATAGAGGTTGAAAACTTTGCTAAATTGCACAAAAACCCCATGAAAACTAAAAATTGCACAATGGGAGGGTGAGGTGGGAGGTGGCCGGCCATATGCTTGGTGAACAAGCCAAATAATTCTTTCCAAGCCAATTAAATGATTATGATGTCATAATTAAAGGATAAGGTGATGTCATTCACCTTAGGCCTTGTTTGGCTATTCTCACCATTAAGCAGTCCATTTTTGAGCTACACAGATATTTCCAATACTGTGTTCACTTATACACAGTATTTATTTAACTAAAATTTATCTGTTGTAATAAAAATGGATAGTATAAATTTTTCTTATTAATATTTTTTTTTTTATTTTCCGAGCCCTTTTTCGTCTTTAATTCCTACTTGGTGTGCTTGATTTTCTAAGGTGGTTTTTAAAGCCTATTCATGCTATCTCAACCGTAAAGACGGTTTTCGCAGTATTTTTCCCATACTGCTTATCCTATTATTGTACAGTCATACCCTTGAACGTTCTTAGTCAAACTTTGACTTTCGTAAAATCATATACTTTTTCGTCCCTTTTTGTCTTAAAAGGTCCGTTGCTAATCTACATAGTCCATTTTGAGTTTTATTGATCCTGAAAACTCATAAAATGTAAGAAAACTCTTAACCGAGCTTCTCTTTTAATAATACCTTGATGGTATACATTTAATTTCTTTAAAAAGAAATAGTAACATTGAAAAATCTAGGTATTACAATTCCATGCACATTTGCAAGAACATTCTTGGCCAAACACAGACGTATTGCACTTGCAGTGCTCAAATCCAGATCTTCCCAATCTTCATGGCTCATACTAGACTTGTCAGAATCTTTGTCCGAATCAGGGGTTGGTCTCCCCTTCAAAGCCTTATGTAACCCATATTGTATCAGCACATCCTTGATTTGCACTTGCCACAAGCCAAAATTAATCCTCCCATCAAATTTCTCCACATCAAACTTCATAGGGCTTGAAAACTTCGACATGTCTGCTCCGCACTCCTAGCTTGGTGAACAACAACCGTGCAGTAATCATAAATAACACCCACTAAGAAAGTTCCTAGGAAAAACTAGAGGGGTCACAACGGTCCCACTTAAAACCCAGCCTCCTTAGACAGAACTTCCTCAGACTATATCCACAAAGCCACACTAGGAACCTGCCACTGTAATACCACTTGTTGGGAAAAATTGGACCCCCAAGACCACCCCCAGGAATCAAACAAATAGAAATATCAATAATTAATAGAGAAATAATTGAGAAAATTGCCACAATCACCACAACACAAGAATTTACATGGAAAACTCCAAAACAGGAGAAAAACCAAAGCACTTAGAAAGAAATCCACTATGTGAAAATTTTCTACAACCACACAGACTTTTTCTCTCACTCCCATGACCTCAATACACCCACGCTATACCCAAGCACATCCCAACTCACACCGTTCTAACTAAAAAATATGAGAAACAAGAAAGGAATTTAACAAAAGCCAAAATACAGTGATTAAAGTATTTTTGACTGGGGCAAGTAGAAACTAAGTCTTTAGGTTCCTTATATAGCCTTCAGAATCCCTCAACTCTTGCTTCCTTTCCGATGTGGGACAAAACTCTCCTTTTATTTTTGCCAAAATCCTAATCGTAAGCTATCAAAATAACTGGCCACATACTGTATGAGACACTCATGTTTCCAAACGGATTAAAACCATCAGTAGCTAAACCTAACCGGACATTTCGAGAGTCCTTAGCAAAATCAGGATCAATTCGATTAAGCTCTTTCCATGCCTCCACCTTGATAGGATTCTATAACAGTTTTTCATCTTGCGAACGCCCCCATGCATGCCATGTCATATTGCTAGCAGTATGACGAGATGCATATAAATGAATCCATCGGTCTTTCAATGGAAAGTTTTGCAAAACCTATTGTGGAATTTTCTTCCCTTTCGCATTCTTGTTAACCCATCGACTCTCATGGCATACAGAACACTCCTCCAACAAAGCATTCTCCTTCCAGAACGGACAACAATCATACTTAAATGCATCCAAGTTTCTTCAATTTCTTCTTTGCATCGTACTTCAAAGATGGGATCTTAAAATCTACTGGAAATGCATCTTTCATCAACTTCAGTAACATAGCAAATGACTGGTTTGTCCATTTGCACATCACTTTTATATGCAACAGCTTAGTAATTAAACTAAGAGACGATTATTTTTTACAACCCGGATACAACTGTGTCTCCAACTCTGTGAACCTATCTTTGTATTCTCCGTACTGGTTGTCATTTACATTGTCCGTGTCACTCTCATCATGTCTTTCATGCTGTCCAGCAATATTATGAAGAATTTCTAACATCTCGTCAACTTGTTCGGACATTTCACGGGTACTGGTTTGAACTTCAATACTTTCTCCATGCTCTACTGGATACAATTGTTGATTTCAAACAATGCTGACATGGACTTCTTACTGTACCACTGTTGTTGACGTGATTTTTGACAACCTTTATAGATGCTGACACGCCATTCAAGTACGGGTTAGATAAACGGTTGTTCAAATGTATTCAACTTTTGTCAACTGGCATCTTCAGTCTATTTACAATTGGAAAACACGAGTGTAATAAAAGATTACATCACGATACATGAATGTTTAGTGCACTTCAATTAACCACCTTCACTCCAAAACTATATGGTAAGGCCCTATCCTATAATAGACTGTAACATACGCATTATGCCACCCAACCCGCAACGTCCTTTTTTTGTAGAAATTTCGGCAGCATCTCCCCTTAGTTCTCCTAAATGTGATATATAACACACCTAGAGAACAAAGGAAGATGACCAAAAATCTCTACCAAAAGCACGAGTGGTTGTGAATGACAAATGCGTATAATCACGATCCCAAACTATCCAAACGGGACAATTCAACAATCAGTGAACTCTACGAGCACCGATACTTGAATGGGTCTAATGGGTTACATGAATGCAAATGCGTAATATATGCCTTCCAATTTAATTCGTACATACTGACGACTCATTTGTGACAATGTAGTCACATTGGAAAAGAAATTAAATATCATATGAAAAGTTTTGTAATTTTTTAAATAACTTTATGAATATAATCAAGTTTTATGAAATCTTATCAATATTTAATATTTTTAATTGTAAATTTTTTAAACTTTTATATCAATATTTTTTCAATATTGTATTTTAAAAAATTTACTAAAATTTATTAATCTTGATCTTTTTCTAATATTTCTAATTTCAAAGAACTTGTTAAAGTTTTATATTACTCTTTTATTATATTATATTTTTAGAAATTATTAAATTTTAATCTTTTTATTAATATTTCCAATTTTATATATTTGTTAAAGTTTTATATTATCTTATTTAATTTAATTTGTTTAAAAATTATTAAAATTACTAATAAAAACTTTATTTAATATTAAAATTTTTTACATTTCAAATTTTAAAGAATTTGTTAAAGTTTTATGTTATCTTTTTTAATATTATTTTTTAAAATTTTATTATAATTTATAAAAAAAAATTTAAATTAATATTTTTTAATATTTCCAATTTTAAGAATATTTTCTAAGTTTTATTACTCTTTTCTTATATTTTATCTTTTAGAAATTATTAAAATATACTTAATATCAATGTCTTTAAATATTTCCAAATAGAAATAATTTTTAAAGGTTAGATGTTAATCTTTTGTTAATATTTTTTTAAAATTTTGTTATTTTTATTTTTTAAAAGAATTTCATCCTTTTTGATAATTCACATTAATCATCAACATCTACATATATGTAAATCAAAACGTTTTGCGCCAAATTGAAAAATATTCACCCAAAAATCAACATACTCATAATCATTAACCATCTCAAATACTCTCATAATCAATAACCAAACATTCTTAAATACTCTCATAATCTGTAATAGCCACCCTTTTTACTGATTGATGATTTCCTCTTTAAGGAATATGAATGTCTATGTGAAATAGCTAATCTGATTTTATCAGAATAAATCTGAGTTATTATAATATTATAAGACTCGATAATAGTTTGCCTAAACTGAGTATGAGGCCTTATGAGAAAAAAAGGCAGTTTAAGGATTTATGATTTTATTCCGGTCAAAAATTGACCAGGATAATTTAGAGTATGATTAAGACGAGACTGCAGTATAATAAACAGTATAGAAAGTATACTGCGAAAAAATGTTATTACGAATGAAGAAGTAAGAATAAGGTACGAGACCACTTTAGAAAAATCAAGCATAATGTTTAGAGCCATAAGGACTAAGTGGCTTCTAGTCTTAAGAAAAACCTACAAACAGTCTAGTTAAGCACAGATAAATTCTGGACTGCGGTCCAGTACAACTGTACTGTTATTAGTTAAAACCGGTATTAGCCTTATCTGAGTTATTAAAAAAATGGACTGCATATTAAGGAAAGTACCAAACATGGTCTTATTTGGTGACACCTCATTAAAGGTAAATAAGCAATTTTTGGAATTAAAAATTAAATGGATAATTATGCATTAATTGGGAGCAAAATGGCACTACCATGGCCGGCCACCTCAAGGGAGTATTTAGCAAATATTGTGTTATTAGGGTTAGATGAGCAATTTTTGGAATAAAAATAATTCTAGAAATTTAATTATTTTTCACCTATAAATAGGTGGTGATGGGGTAGTGGTGGACCATTTAGTTGCACCCCAAAAATTTTAGTTCATTCTTAACTCCCTCTCTCTCCCACCCTTAGGAGCCGAACGAAAAAAAAAAAAAAAAAAAAAAAAAAAAGAGAAGAGTGGCCGGATTTGTGTGTGAGTGAAGTGAGGAAGAAATTTTATCAATCTAAGGTGTAGATCCACTATTCAAGACCTAGAGGTAACCCTCTCAATCCCCTAAGTATTATATTAAGTTTTGATTAAGGATATATATATATTCATACAAGTATCTACTCGATTAAGGAATATGGTTCAAACCTTTGTAACCACTCTTGTAACTCATACTAATTATTAGATATTAATACCCTCAACCCAACATCACATAATACAGTAAATTTTCAAAACGCGTGGCGGTGACCAACCCTAATTTCACAATCCGTAGTACCATCTCCACAGTCTTGTATCATACATTGCTGACAGGTTACTTACCTATAGCATAAACGTAAGTCATGAGCTTTCACTCAGCAAATACAACTTATTATCTACAAAGCAATTTTGATAAAGATATGCATGAACCATTTATGCGTTCTTATCACATCAGTTATGCTTTCCTATGCTAGCATCTCTTTTGGGCCTCTTACATAACATGAGTGTATGTACCGTGGCGCGCAGCCATGAAGTGGTTGGGGCGGCTAGTCCAATCCATCTCAAACCATGATCCAAACCTAATCTAGAGCGGGTCGGTACGATACAAGGCAACTTGCTTGCTATCATACTTGAAAACTTGTTCTTACTTTGAAATATATTTGAAAAACTATTTCATACTTGTAAACAGTTTCTTACTTGAAACTTGATCTTATTCTTCCCATGTGACTTACCATTAGTGAGCATGCTTCATGATGCCACAATAGTAACATATAAATCATATGCATCACATCCATGAATGCATGAGCTTTGAAAAACATGCAAAGCAGTAAAACAATTTCCCTATGTTGTAGGCGGAGTTGTACTTACAGGTTATGTTACATCCTGAGTTTGTTGCTCCAACAGGTTGCAACAACAGGTTACTTTCCTGTTTCCAAAAAGGACGTAAGATAAGGATCATCCTATCTTACCATAAATCATTACATTCAATGTTGGTATCCTAACCAACATTCACCAGTAACCCTAGTTATATGTCCCACACATACTACAATGATATCTTATTTGGTTACTAAATGTAACCTTAGGGCACATGACCCAATTACAATCAATCAGTATCTTGTTTGATTATTTAATGCAACCTTGGGTACAAAGCCCAATTATACTTAAATAGTATCTTATTAAGTTACTATTAGTAACCTTGGGTATAAGCCCAATCATAATTAGACTAATACCCTATTAGGTTACTAAGGCCCAATTACTTTTAAAGTAATACCTTATTAGGTTACTATTGGTAACCATGGGTTTTAGGCCTAACCCAATAGCCTGGGTATCCTATCCGGTTACTAATGGTCATTATTTTGTTATTATGTTTTTAAAATAATTTTTGGCCCATGTATTTATTTTTCTCTTTCCTTAATAAGACTTTGTCTAATTTTTCTTTTTAAAAGTCTTTTGTAAAACTTTAATCCCTTAAAACCATATTTTTATAAGAATGTAACTTTTAAACAAAAATAATCAAATTCTGAAAGAAATCTTTGAAAATAGTTCCATAATTTCAGTTATCAGTGCATGTGCCGGAATTGCCTGTTCAAGCAGTGTTTTGAAAATCCTGTGCAGGAATTTCTTGTTTCCTGCTCAGTTTTTAAGATCCAGTTTTATCTTAAAATCTGTTTTGAATTTGAAAAAATTTTCTCATGAAAGTTGTAGATCTCGAAAAACCCTACAACTTTTGTTCTTTACACAAAACCCAGTTCTGCCTTTAACCTATCCATTTTCCTCTTTGAAACCTCCTGGCCGTGAACACTTATCTGATCAGACCAGTCTTGGATTTTGATAAAAACAGAGGCCTTTAGAGCCTTATTTTTAAAAACCTTCCATGTTGCCTCCTAGGATTTTCGATTCTCTACAACTTTGTAGTTTTGACTTTTCTATATTCGGCCTTTAAAGGCCTCAAAATTCAATTTCCAGATTGCTGCCCAGTTTAATCTGAAACTGGCAGTTTTCAACTTTGGTTGATTTTTACGTAAAATTTCGCACACCCTTCCTCAAACGGTTAAAACTATGAGCCTACGACAAACATGCAGCACGTTATGTATGGTTTCCATCATTATGCATTGGTTTCCCATCCTTACAAACCCAAATGGTAGCTGTTACTAAATTAGGGTTTTGGGTTAATTTTTCACCCTCCATTCATCATACATCATCATCATTATTATCATTCATACAATATCTCTTATTGAGTATGTGGGGACATATTACAAATCTTTTTCTTCAAAAGGCCTAATGCTTGGCTAAGCAAACAATTATTGAGTCTTATAAGGTTATAAGAACTCAAATATAATCTGATAAAATCAAATCAGACATTTTACATAAACATTCATATTCCTTAACAAGGAAATCATGAATCAGCAAAAATGGAGGCTATTACACAAACAATCAGAATCAGACTCAGCAATGCCCGAACCGGAATTCAAGCAATCAACTTCATGCAGTAAAAGCAGAAATTGAGGGCCTATCAATTGTTCAAGGGAGATTAGAAGCTCCTGAACCACAAGTCAGGATCTATGCCTACACAAAAAAGGATGTTAAAGTTGGGACTTCTCGCGTGGTAACAAGTCAGCTTCCTATTGCCACCTATGATGCAATTGTTTTATTTGATTCTAGTACCACTCATTCGTTTGTATCGATGGAGTTTGTCTATAAATTAGGAGGAACAGTAAATAGATTAGAGCAACATTTTAGGACCTCCTTCCCGTCAGGAGAAATTCTGCTGTCCAACAATTGGATACGAAATGTTCCAGTAGTTATTTGTGACAGAGAGTTGTACGTGGATCTTGTTGCGATCAAGCTTTAGGACTATGATGTTATCCTAGGGATGAACTTCTTAGGAAAGTACAATGCTAAGATTGACTATCGTAAGCGTTGTGTTATGTTTAGTCCCATCGGCGAGGAGGAATTCAACTTTTATGGTCAAACATGGAGTTCATCATCAAGATTGATATCAGCAATGAAAGCATGGAAGATGTTGACTAATGGGTACAGAGGATATCTAGCTAGCATGATGGACATAGCACAAAAGGACGAGTTAAGACCCGAAGATGTTCTGATTATAAAGGAATACGTGGACATCTTTCCTGAAGAATTACCAGGATTTTCTCCAGAGTGGGAGATTTCCTTTGAGATCGAGTTATTGCCCGGATCAACACCAGTATCCAAAGCACCTTACCGCATGGCTCCAGCTGAAGTCAAGGAAATGCAAGTGCAATTGCAAGAATTATTGAATAAAGGATTTATTCGACAGAGCCACTCACCCTGGGGAGCTCCAGTTTTATTCGTCAAAAACAAAGATGGATCGCTGTGAATGTGCATCGACTATTGTGAGCTGAACAAGATCACCATCAAGAGTAAGTATCCTCTCCCTAGAATTGATGATCTTTTTGACCAACTTAGGGGAGCAGTGGTATTCTCAAAAATTGATTTACGATCGGAATACCACCAACTCAGAATTAAGGAGATGGATGTTCCAAAGACAGCCTTTCAAACCCGCTACGGGCATTATGAATTTCTTGTTATGCCGTTTGGCTTAACTAACGCACCAGCTGCTTTTATGGACCTGATGAGTTGGGTATTCAAGGAGTACTTGGATAAGTTTGTTATCGTCTTTATTGACAATATTCTAATCTACTCTAAGTACACGAGGGAGCATGAGCAACACCTCAGACGTGTTTTGGAAATGTTAAGACAAAACCAGCTCTACGCCAAGTTCATAAAGTGTGAATTTTGGTTGGAAAAAGTTCATTTTCTAGGCCATGTTGTCTCAAATGAAGGAATTTCTGTTGATCCTGCAAAAGTGGAAGTAGTCAACAAGTGGCCGGTGCCGAAGAATATTACGGAGATATGAAGCTTTCTTGGCTTAGCAGGATATTCTCGATGTTTCGTCGAAGGATTCTCAAAGATAGCTTCACATCTTATGGCCCTTACTCGAAAAGGAAAGCCATTCAAGTGGATGCAAAGGTGTGAGGAAAATTTCCAAGACTTAAGAAGAGACTTACTAGTGCACCAGTATTGATAATTCCAGACGTGGATGCAGGGAATTTTGTAATTTATAGTGACGCCTCTAAAACCGAACTAGGAGCTGTCCTAATGCAAAAAGGAAAGGTGGTCGCTTACGCCTCCCGACAGTTGAAGGATCACGAACGGAACTATCCAACGCGTGATTTAGAACTCGCGGCGGTGGTTTTCGCATTAAAGATCTGGAGACACTATCTGTATGGGAATAGATGTGAAATCTATACAGATCACCAGAGTCTCAAGTATATTTTCACCCGGAAGGAGCTTAATATGAGGCAACGTAGATGGCTGGAACTTGTGAAAGATTATGATTGCGAGATTCTTTATCATCCTAGAAAAGCAAACAGGGTAACGGATGCTCTAAGTAGGAAATCATCTGGCAAGTTAATGTCAATTGGAACGTTGCCCAAGCCACTTCAAAAGGAAATTTCTAATTTCAACGTGGAGATGATAACTGACAAATTGTCTGTTTTGACTCTCTAGTCCAATCTCCTGGAATCTATCAAGCTTCATCAATGGAAGGATCCCTGTTTGCTTAAGGCGCAACTTTTTCTTGGAGAAAAGAATAAGGAATTCGAGGTCTCTATGGACGAGACACTCCATTATATCTGTGTCCCTAATTTTGAGTTTCTTAAGAAACAAATATTGTCAGAAGCACATGAGAAGCCATACTCAATACACCTTGGAGCTTCCAAGATGTACAGGGATCTCAAAGAGAATTTCTAGTGGCCAAATATGACGAATGAAATCGTGAATTTTGTGTCAAAATGCCTAACTTGTCAGAAAGTTAAGGCTAAACACCAACAACCTGGCAGATATCTCCACAAAATTGAGCTTCCCGAATGGAAATTAGAACAAACTACTATAGATTTTGTAGTAGGATTACCAAGGACCGCAAGTGGGAATGACACAATTTGGGTTATTGTTGATAGATTAACCAAATCAGCCCACTTTATTGCTATTAAGGCTACTTTTTCAGTGGAAAAACTTGTTGAAATCTACGTATCTCAGATCGTTAGGCTACATGGAGTGTCGAAATCCATTATTTCAGATCGTGATGGGCATTTTACCTCTCGATTCTGGTTAAGTGTTCATAATGCTATGGGGTCGAAGTTGAAGTTTAGTACAGCTTTTCACCCCTAAACTGACGGCCAATCGGAACGAACAATCCAATCACTGTAAGATATGTTGAGATCTTGTGTTTTGGATTTCAAAGGAAGCTGGGATCAGAAGCTGCCCTTGATTGAATTTTCTTATAACAATAGTTATCACGCCTTAATTGGAATGGCTCCATTTGAAGCATTGTATGGAAGAAAATGCCAATCCCCCATTAATTACCAAGAAGTTGGACAAAAGCAGCTTCAAACTACGAACTTCATTAGAAAAACCTCAGAGGATATCAAGATGATCAAATAGAGACTCGACATAGTTTTTAGTCGACAGAAAAGTTATGCCGACAAACATCGAAGACCCTTGGAATTCCAAGTTGTAGACTCTGTTTTCATTAAGATTGCTCCTATGAAAGGAGTAATGAGGTTTGGTAAGAAAGGAAAACTTAGTCCAAGATATGGAGGACCATTTGAAATCCTTGAAAGGATTGGAAGAGTAGCCTACAAGCTTGCTTTACCACCAGAATTAGCTTCTGTCCATGACGTTTTCCACGCCTCGATGCTGAAGAAGTAAGTACCTGATTCTTCCCATGTTCTCAATCAAGTACCAGTTGAAGTCCAAACTGATTTGACGTATGAAGATAAGCCAGTCCGAATCCTGGATCGGGAAGAAAAGGTCTTAAGGAACAAGACAATTCCTTTGGTTAAGGTACTATGGCGAAATCATAACATTGAAGAAGCAACTTGGGAATTAGAAGAAGAGATGAGGAAAAGCTATCCCAACTTGTTTTAATTTTCGGGGATGAAAATTTTTAAGGGAGGTAGATTGTAATAGCCGCCTTTTTTACTGATTCATGATTTCCTTGTTAAGGAATATGAATGTTTATGTAAAATGTCTGATTTGATTTTATCAGATTATATTTGAGTTCTTATAGCCTTATAAGACTCAATAATAGTTTGCTGAACCAAGTATTAGGCCTTTTGAAGAAGAAGGCAGAATAAGAATTTATGATTTTATTCCGGTCAACGTTTGACCAGAATGACTCAAGGCATGATTATGATGGTACTACAGTATAGTCAGTAGTATGAAAATTATACTGCGAAAAACAATCGTCACAGATGGAAACGTAAGAATAAGGTACAAGACCACTTTAGAAAAATCAAGCACAATATTTAGAGCAATAAGGACTAAGTGGCTTCAAGTCCTAAGAAAAACCTATACGCAGTCCAGATAAGTGCAGATAAATTCTGGATTGTAGTCCAGTATAACTGTAATATTATTAGTTGAAAATAGTATTAGCACTATCTGAGTTATTAAGAAAATAGATTGTAAATTAAGGAAAGTGCTAAACATAGTCTTATTGGGTGACACCTCATTCAAGATAAACAAGTAATTTTTTAATTAAAAATTAAGTGGATAATTATGCATTTATTGAGTGCAAAATGGCACCCTTATGGCTGGCCACCTTAAGGGAGTGGTTAGCAAATATTTTATTTTTGGGGTTAGATATGCAATTTTAGGAATAAAAATAATTCTAGAAAAGAAATTAATTTTCACCTATAAATAGATGATGATGGGGGAGTGTTGGATCATTTAGTTACACCCCAAAACTCTAGTTCATTTCCAACTCTTTCTCTCTTCCACCTTAGGAGCCGAACACCAAAGAAAGAAAACAAAAAATATATATATATATATTTATATATATATAGAGAAGAGTGGCATGTTTTGTGAAGGTGAGGAAAGGAAGGAAAATTTTCTCAACCAAAGGATAGATCCACTCTCCTAGATCTAGAGGTAATCCTCTTCATCCTCTAAGCATTCAATTAAGTTTGATTAAGGATTTAAGTCTATTTCATGTTGGGTATGTAAAAGAATAAGCTCACCTTTTATTTTCATGCAATAGCCTAAGATTGCTTGATATGTGCTTGATTAGGGTTTAGTTGTCTTGATTTATGATTTGGTGCATGTTTGTGACATTATGTGTTAAAAATTATGTGGTATGTGTGAAAGCCTATCATGTGTTTGTAATATGTCCCCACATACTCAAGAAGAGGTATTGTATGAATGATAATAATGATGATGATGTATGATGAATGGAGGGTGAAAAATTAACCCAAAACCCTAATTTAGTAAATGTTACCATTTGGGTTTGTAAGGATGGGAAACCAATGCATGATGATGGAAACCATATGCAACGCACTGCATGTTTGTCGTAGACTCACGGTTTTAACCGTTTGAGGTAGGGCATGCGAAAGTTTATGTAAAAATCAACCAAAGTTGAAAACTGCCAGTTTCGGATTAAACTGGGTAGTAATTTGGAAATGGAATTTTGAGGCCTTTAAAGGCCGAATTTGGGAAAATATTAAACTACAAAGTTGTAGAGAATCGAAAATCCTAGGGGGCAGGATGAAAGGTTTTTAAAAATAAGACTCCAAATGCCTCTATTTTTATCAAAATCCGAGAATGGTCTGATCAGATTGGTGTTCACGGCCAGGAGGTTTCAAAGAGGAAAAAGGATAGGTTAAAGTAGAACTGGGCATTATGTTAAGAATAAAAGTTATAGGGTTTTTTGAGAACTACAACTTTCATGCAGAAATTTTTTTCAAATTCAAAACAGATTTTAAGATAAAACTGGATCTTAAAAACTAAGCAAGAAACAGTAAATTCCTGCACAAGATTTTTAAAACAGTGCATGAACAGGCAGTTCTTGCACATACACTTATAACTGAAATTATGGAACTGTTTTCAAAGATTTCTTTCAGAATTTGACAGTTTTTGTTAAAAGTTACAGTCTTATAAAAACTATGGTTTTAAGGGATTAAAGTTTTACAAAAGACTTTTGAAAAGAAAAATTAGACAAAGTCTTATTAAGGAAAGAGAAAAATAAATACATGGGTCAAAAATTATTTTGAAAACATAATAACAAAATGATGACCATTAGTAACCGGATAGAATACCCAAGTTATTGGGTTGGGCCTAAAACCCATGGTTACCAATAGTAACCTAATAAGGTATTACTTTAAAAGTAATTAGACCTTAGTAACCTAATAGTAGTCTAATTATGATTGGGCTTATACCCAGGGTTATTA
The DNA here is from genome assembly GCA_009761775.1 of Ficus carica. Classification (NCBI taxonomy): domain Eukaryota; kingdom Viridiplantae; phylum Streptophyta; class Magnoliopsida; order Rosales; family Moraceae; genus Ficus; species Ficus carica. The sequence goes on from VYVB01000565.1 coordinate 109,659, forward strand.
ATAGTAACTTAATAAGATATTATTTAAGTATAATTGGGCTTTGTACCCAAGGTTGCATTAAATAATCAAACAAGATATTGCTTGATTGTAATTGGGTCATGTGCCCTAGGGTTACATTTAGTAACCAAATAAGATATCATTGTAGTATGTGGGGGACATGTAACTAGGGTTACTGGTAAATGTTGGTTAGGATACCAGCATTCAATGTAATGATTTATGGTAAGATATGATGATCCTTATCTTACTTCCTTTTTGGAAACGGGAAAGTAACCTGTTGTTGCAACCTGTTGGAGCAACAAATTCAGGACGTAGCATAACCTGTAAGTACAACTCCGCCTATAGCATAGGTAAATTGTTTTGCTGCTTTGCATGGTTTCAAAGCTCATGCATTCATGGATGTGATGCATATGATTTATATGTACTATTGTGGCATCATGAAGCACGCTCACTAATGATAAGTCACATGGTAAGAATAAGATCAAGTTTCAAGTAAGAAACTGTTTATAAGTATGAAATGTTTTTCAAATATGAAATGGTTTTTCAAATATGTTTCAAAGTAAGAACAAGTTTTCAAGTATGATGGCAAGGAAGTTGGCTTATGTCGTACCGACCAGCTCTAGATCAGGTTTGGTCCATGGTTTGAGTTGGATTGGACTGGCCGCCCCAACCACTTCATGGTTGCGTGCCACGATACGTACACTCATGTTATGTAAGGGGCCCAAAGAGATGCTAACATAAGGAAGCATAACTGATGTGATAAGAAAGCATAAATGGTTCATGCATATCTTTATCAAAATTGTTTTGCAAATGATAAGTTGTACTTGCTGAGCGAAAGCTCATGACTTACGTTTATGCTGTAGGTAAGCAGCCTATCAGCAATGAATGATACAAGACTGTGGAGATGATACTGCGGACTGTGAAATTTGGGTTAGTCATCGACACTCGCTTTGAAAATTTACTGTATTATGTGATGTTGGGTTGAGGGTATTAAAATCTAATAATTAGTATGAGTTACAAAAGTGGTTACAAAGGTTTGAACCGTATTCCTTAATCAAGTAGATACTTGTATGAATATATATATAAGTATAAGGTTTTGATTAATTAAGTTTAAAAAAAAAAAATTAGTACTCTTACAAGGATGAGTAAGATATGTATTTAAGTAAAGTAAGCATGGTAACAGCCCTACGTAGGTATGGTGTTACAATTCTAGCATGGGTTTGTAAGAGTATAAGCTCACCCTTTCTTTTTTTCATGCAATAGATTTATGTGCTTAAAATGTGCTTGATTTAGTGTCAGATGGCCTTGATTGATAAGTTTAAGCATGCATGTGATTTTATGCTTTAGAAAGAATGTGGAATGGTTGTATGCCTATCATGTATTTGTAATATGTCCCCACATGCTTGAGAAGAAGCATTGTATGAATGATAATCATGATGTTGATGTATGATAAATGAAGGGTTAAAAACTAACCTAAAACCTTAATTTGGTTAGACAAGTAAGGATTACCTATTTGGGTTTTTAGTAAGATGATTAAGTATATGGATGATAAGAATTTACATAATGCGCTGCATGAATTGATGTAGGCTCACGGTTTCGACCTTTTGAGGTAGGGTGTGTGAAATTTACGTAAAAACCAACCAAATATAAAACTGTCAATTCTCGGATCCAGTGGGACAGTAATCTGGAAATGCAAATTTGAGGCCTTTAGAGGCCGAATTTGGAAAAAATTAAACTGCAAAGTTATAGAGAATTGAAAATTCTAGGGGTTAATGTGGACGGTTTTTAAAAATAAGGCTCAAAAGGCCTATGTTTTTATCAAAATCCGAAACTGGCCTGAACAGGTAAGTATGCACGGCCAGGAGGTTTCAAAAAGGAAACCGGATAGGTTAAAGGAGAACCAAGTTTTGAGTAAAGAACAAAAGTTGTAGGATTATTCGAGGTCTACAACTTTTATGAAGAAAACTTTTTCAGGTTCAAAACAGATTTTAAGAAAAAAAATTGGATTTTCAAAACTGTGTAGGGTACAGGAAATTCCTGCACAGAATTTTCAAAACAGTGCATGTACAAGCAATTCCTGTACATGCACTGATAACCAAAATTATGGGACTATTTTCAAAGATGGTTTTCATAATTTTACAGTTTTACTATCCTTGTTCAAAATTAATTATAGTTTTATAAAAACAGCTTAAAAAAGGTTAAAGTTTAATAAATATTTTTAAAAGAAAAAGGTAAGATAATATCAAACAAAGTTTTGTAAAGAAAAATAAAATAAGCCAAGTTATATGGTAACAATAGTAAGACATATAGTAATCGGAAAGGATACCAAATTGTTATTGGGTCTTGTACCCATGATTACTTATGGTAACCCAAGAGGATACCACTATGTTATGTTGGGCTTATATCTATGGTTACTTATGGATGTTGGTTTGAATACCAACATTGAATGTTATGGTTTATAGTAAGATATGATGATTCTTATCTTACATCCTTTTTGGAAACAGGAAGGTAACCTATTGTTGTGACCCGTCAGAACAACAAACCCAGAATCTAGCATAACCTCTAAGTACAACTGTAACACCCGAATTTCTTCGGTTCACATTTTATAGAAATTTTGTGTAAATAATTACCGTAATCGGTATTTCATGAGGAAGTTCGTTTTAGAACTTAATTTTGTGAAACGAGTTCTTAAAATTTATTAAGACTCGAAAACAAATTGCATGAACTCGCAAAAGACCTTTATGAGTGAAAGGAGGTCGTATTTGCACATTTCAAGACAAGTCGACGTTGACCAATAAGTCAGTTAGACCAAAACGGTCGAAAACGTCAAACAAGAATTTTAAAATCGCAGTACGAGTGAAATTACTGCTAAAAACTCATTTCTTGATTAAGATGAGTTTGAATAGAATTAAAATCACCTTAGAAAAATCAAGCATACTAAGTTAGAGTTCAGGGCGAAAGGATTCGGAAAAATAAGAAAAAAATTTTCCGATCGAGTTTTTCACAGATCGAAATTTTTAAATGCGATGTAATTTTCGATACTGGGAATTTAAGCAACTCAGTATTAAAATTTATTGCAATGTGTTGAAATTATACAATTTTTCAAAAAGATTGAACCAAACAAGCCTTTAAGCTTAATTATATCACAATTAAGCTAAATTAGGACATAACCCTACACACACATGGACCAATGAGCATGTGACACCTCACCTATGAGTTGTCAAATCACTCCCCATTTCCCTCCCATAGCAGCCGGCCACACTCAAGCCCCTTTGGGCAATAGCTTGCAAAAATTGGAGGACCAAATAGCAAGTTTAGAAGCAAATTTGCATTGGAAAAGAAACCTAGGATTTCCCCTACCTAGAGGCACTATTCCTAGGGATTTCAAGCCCCAAAGTCAGCTGCCATTAACCCTCTTTCTCAGCCAAAGACTTTGGCATTTCCACTCCAAGAAATCCGAAGGAGAGAGAGAGAAAGAGAGAGCTAGAGAGATCAAAAGAAATCAAGCCAAATTGTGTGAGAAAACCCCCCTAAAGTTCGGTTTTCTTGAGTGATCAAAGGAGAGATTGTTCAAAATTTTTCCCCTCTTTTTCTCATCATTGCCGAGTGTTTGGGAGGTGAGAAAATCCAAGAAAAATTTCGGGTTTTAGCTAGAAGCAAGGGTGGAGTTAAGGTGTGAGCTAGAGCCAAGAAAATCAACCATTTTGGTGGGTTGGTGCTTAAGGGCTCCACGGATTTTTTAAGGTAAGAGTTTTAGGTATTTTCTTCTCTTTTGTCAAGTTTAGTTGGGGGAGGAAGCTAACAAATTTTGTGACCATTTTTGAGGTCCAAATCGAGCACTTTGGAGGATAAAATCTCAACTAGGATCAAGCTTTTGCACTCTCGGATTTTTTGAGGTAAAAAAATCCGAATTTTTACCCTAGTCTTTGGTTCATATTTTTAGTTCATTTCTCAAGGGTTTTATCATGTATTTCAAGCACAAAGTTGTAAGAGCTTAAGCTCATGATTTCGGTTTTAGCCCTAAATAGCTTAGGATATATTTTTATGCTTGATTTAGGTTTTTGGGTGATTAATTTTGCATGTTTGGTTGTTGTTATGCTCTATGATATTTGTGTGTTAGAAATGCATGCTAGGGTTTTTATTTAAGTCCCTAATATGTTTATCAAATTTTTAGAAGCATGTTTTAGGGTTTGTATGATGATATGAATGAACTATGTGGTATGTATGTTTTCTCTCAAAACCGTGGACCAAGGGGTCTCGGCTTTGACTCAAATCCGAAAACACGGGATTTAAAGTTTTATGTGTATGAGGGACGTTAGTAGACGTGCATGTGTTAGTAGGTCCCGCTTTGGGCGGTCGAGCTAGAGCAACGCATAGAGACGTAAAAATTGGACTAACACCAAAACTGCTCTCGGGTCCAACACCCGGAAGCTCGGAAAAGTGGAATTTACAGGTCCTTCGAGGCCGAATGGGTAAAAACTCAAAACATGAAAGTTGTTCGTTAGGGTGTTTCCTAGGGGGCTACGTGAACAGATTTAAAAAATAAGGCTCCAATGGCCTTTGTTTTTAAGAAAAACCGAGAACTGGTCAGGGTGACCAAGTTCCAACGATTCACTTGTGTTCAAATAAAAAACTGGTATCAATTGAGCCAGAATCAGAAAATGTTCAAAACATGAAAGTTTTAGATCTTTTTGTTAGCTACAACTTTCATGAAGAAAGCGTTTCCAAATTCATTTTAGATTTTAAGTTATGAATTTTCAAACAAAAGCCGTGCAGTGAGCAAAATCTCATGCACGTGATTTTCTAGACCAATGACTAGGAAAAACATTTTCTAACTTTCAAACATCATTTTCAAACCCGAAAACCGCTCCAAAGACGGTTTTCGATCCCCAAATGTTTTACATAAATATTTTCAGGTGTTTTGTAATTTTCAAAGATAAGTTTGGGTGCTATTCACCAAACTTACTTAAATGAACAAGAAAACGATACTTTAAACAAGTCCAAGATTTTCAAGGTTAAAATGAAAAAGATACTCCGTTAGTAGTCGGAAAATTATTCCGAGTTACTAGGGCCTTGCCCAAGCCCAGAGTTAACCTCGCAGATTGAGGTTTAAGTTAAGATTATGGTTCTCTACAAGAACCCTTAATTAATAATTCCGTGATGGGTTACGTCATGTGACCCCTTCACATGTATTGGTAGAGGGACATATAACCGATATATTTATAGGTTGGTTTAATCCGACATTAAGCGATATTAGAATAGAAACCTTACGTGTAAACGTCCATGGGCAGGAGGTGACCTGCGAGTGTGCCCGGAAAAGGGGATTCGATCACGCGAACGACGAAAACAAGTAAGTACAACCACCGCCTACAGCTTAGGCTTTGCTGTGATACTTGCCCAAGTATGTTATTGTTAGATGTATGCTAGGGGTGTATGCCTTATTGTATGTTATGTTGTTATTGTATGTTATGTTGTTGTTGCTATGTTATGTTGTTGTTGCTATGCTATATGCCATGTTAATTCTATGTTGTATGCTAAGTTATGAAGTATGATAAGTCAAGATAAGTTCATGATGAATGTTAGGTTATGATTATTAAGATATGAAGCATGTATGTATGAGAAAGCGAAGCATGTTCACGAAATCTTATAAGAATAATAAGATCAAGTATGACATGACAAGATGAAAAGAAAGTAAGTTGGCGAGCAAGTCGCCTGTGTTGTACCGACCCGCGTCAGGTCGGGTTGGACTATGGTTTGAGTTGGAAAAGGACTGGCCGCCTCAACCACTCCATAGTCGCGCGCCCGGTACATACACACAAGTAAGGGGCCCATAAGTAAGATAAGTAATGAAAGTACGTTAAGAATGAATTGAGCATAATACGAGCATAAAAGGACCATGCATTATGATGTGTATGTTATGCTATGATGAATGAAGTTAAGAAGTGGTACAATATGCATGATAAGTTAAGTTAGGATATGTAAAGTCAGATTATGTATTGGTTCGCGGTATAGGAGTTGTACTTGCTGAGTTTTCGCTCATTGTTTGAAGTTTATGTTGTAGGTAAACAGCCTGCTTTGAAATAACTGCATGGTGGAGGGTGAAGCCGGTGGCTGTGAAATGATGAACGGGTTGGGGTTCGCAACTCAAAAAGGGTTTAAATTAATATATCTATTTTGAGAAACAGACAGTTATTTGATTTGCGTATGAATATATTTTCTAAGTATGATGCTTCCGCTAATATAAAAAAAAAAAAAAAAAAAATCCCCACTAATTTCATGATCAAAATGGGATAAAACAAGTTTAAGTTCAAGTAAGTCAAGTTCAGTGACGGCCTGTGCAAGGCGGGTCGTCACAGATTGGTATCAGAGCGGTTCCCTGCGACATCATTTCACGGTCTGCCTGCCATCGCCGCCACCATATGTAAGTTTAGATTTACTTTATGTTTTATACATGTATGCTTATAGTTAAGTATTGCGTGTTAGATACGGTACGATGGACCCCATGATGACCGAAGAGGATAGAGACGTCGTTACGGTTTTCTTTCGCGCACACCCCCTATCCTTTGACAGCACGAGGCGTACAGTGCACGTCGAGGCGTGGCTCCACGATATGGAGCAAACATTCTTGATGTGTCACATCCCTGACTATCTGGAAATCATGCTCGCTGCAAAATGTATTTACGGAGCTGCACGGCTATGGTGGATTGACATTGGTGAGCGTCAGGTGCCTAGTCGCACCTGGGCGCAGTTTCGCTCGGTGATGTTAGAGCGCTATGGACCACTCCCACTCAGAGATGAGGGTGCACCTGCTAGAGATCCGGATATTTACCGTGATATGCGTCATACACGATACCAGATGTTATCCCAGGCTTGGCACGCATACCCGGGCGAGACGATGAGCCACTACTGGTGGAGGTTTGAGGAGATGATGCATCCCCATGTACCTCAGGATCTTCCAGAGCCCCAGTTTGAGGCAGTGACTCTACTAGTGAACGGAACGCCGCCTCACATCAGACAGCATGTTCCGCAGCCTACCCTCCACTCGACCGTCGCTGGGACCGTCGACGATATCTTAGCGGCTGAGATCATTGCTCAAGACGCCGGGAATGATGCTCCAGCGAACCCTGAGCAGCCCCCAGTCGATGATGATGATGAGCCCGAGCCTCAGTATGAGGTGGGACCGCTTGATGACGAGGACGAAGATCCTCAGTATGAGGTCGGACCACTTGAGGAGGAGATGGAGCACGCCCAGATTCCACTCATCATCATATCCAGTGATGATGAAGATGAGGAGGACGAAGATGAAGACATGGAGGATCCCGAAGAGTTTCCCCTCGAGGACGAGCCACATCACATCGTTCCAGATGACGGGGACTGGGAAGACGATTTCGAGGACGACACGGATTCCGAGATATCCGCGCTTGAGATCGAGGTCATCCGTTAGATTAGGGCCGTTTTGTTTTATACCCTCTTTCTTTTGTAATTAGAATTTTATTTATTATGTGTTATGTACATTCGGACGTTAGGATGTACCTTATGTACGATGGAAAGTGTTAGATCACTTCCATCTTGTTGTTTTAACCATGTGTATTTTGGTAAAGTGACAAGTATTTCTTTTGAATATGTATATATATATCAGTACCCGGCACCTTTTTGAAAAAATGCCGAGGGAATCATGTATTTTAAAAAGCTTTGTATTTTGATTATGTACAAAGAGACCGTGCAGACACGGGTTAAATGAAATCAAATGATATTTTCATTTCTCTTTACGAGTTTCTTCTTATTTTACAAGTAAATATGTCATTAAATATCTGCATTTGAGTTATGGCAAGATACAAGTATATTATGACGTTACATGCATGTTTTAATGTTTTATGATGTAATGATAATAATTATATGAAAGAAGAGATGTGATTAATATCTTTTCTTGCTATAGAGGTTACAAGATGGTACGTCTGAGAGGAACAATGCCGGTAAATCCTCCAGCACAGGATTTGACCGCCATATTAGCAAATATACAACGCCAGCTGCAAGAGCAGCAACAAGAGATGACTCTTATTCGGGAGCAGCTAGTTCAGCAGAATCAGGGACCCAGAGTCCAAGAGGTTCCACCACCGGCACAGCCAGTCCCTCCAGCAGTGCCGCTAGTGCAACCTATTCCTCCCGTAGCACCCCAAGTGCCGAATATTCCTCCAGTAGCCCAACCAGGGGTCAGGCAGGAAATTCCGCGGAACGCTGAGGTTCCAGTAGCCCCGGCTGAAGTACAGATGCAGCCACAGCCGGTGAGAGAGGACCTTCTATATGAAAGGTTCAGAAGGATGAAGGCGCCCGAGTTCGAGGGGCCAATTGATCCAATTGCAGCCGACAACTGGCTGATCGACATGCAAGTCATTCTGGACTTTATGCGCCTGACCGAGCAAGAGAAAGTACTCTGTGCATCCTTTGCGCTGAAAAAGGACGCGAGGCACTGGTGGATAACAGTGCAGATGAGAAGAAATGTGCTGACTATGTCCTGGCAAGACTTCGTGGACGAGTTCAGGGCTATGTACTACAACAAGGAAGTCCTGGCTGCCCAGCAGGACGAACTCGCCAGCTTCACTCAAGGATCCATGACAGTGATGGAAGCTGTCAAGAAGTTCGAGCAATTGGCCCGGTTGTGCCCGAACTTAATTACCAGTGAAACTGAGAAAGTGCGGTTGATGATGAAGATGTTCCGCACGGATATTGCCCGCCAAGTGAGCGCTGGAGACAGTCCCCCAGTAACAGTGTCGGACTGCATTGAGAGAGCCCTGAGAGCCGAGTATTGGATCAACAGGGATAAGGAGGCCAGAGCCCAATTTTACAAGTCCAAGAAAGAAGAGAAAGTTCTAGCCAAGACGAACCAGTCTCGTCAATCCACGGAAGCTAAGCCGCAAGCCCAGGCCAGCAACCCCTATGCACAAGGTCCCCGACAACCCGGAAAGAACAAGCGGAAGGGGAATTTCAACAACCAGGGACAGCAAAGAAATTTCCCCCAGAAGAGAAACAACCAAGGCAACGAGGGGAACAAGAATAATTACCCTCAGTGCAACAAGTGTGGTAAGAAGCATCCGGGTGTCTGCCGTCAGGGGACCAACACTTGCTATGTCTGTGGCAAGGAAGGGCACTACGCGAGAAGCTGTCCTCAGAATACACAGCAGCAGTACCAGCCCTATCCGAACAGAAACCCCCAACACCAGCAATTACATGCAGTCCAGGCTACACTCGAAGGTCCATCGATTGCCCAGGGTAGATTGGAGGCACCCGAGCCACTGGCCAGGATCTACGCTTATACCAGGGGAGATGCAGAAGCGGGCACCTCCAATGTGGTGACAGGTCAGCTTTCTATCGCCACCTATGATGTAATTGCCCTATTTGATTCTGGCGCTACCCATTCGTTCGTATCGATGGAGTTCGCTCAGAAGTTAGGCAGAGTCGGGAGTAGAGTAGAGCAGACCTTTTCGGCATCTTTGCCATCGGGAGAAGTTTTGTGGTCCAACTTTTGGATCCAAAATGTTCCTATTAGGATCAATGGCAGAGAATTACTCGCAGATCTCATCGCAATCAGGTTACACGATTTCGATGTGATCTTGGGGATGGACTTCTTAGGCCGTCACAACGCAAAGATTGACTGTCGAAAGCGTAATGTCACGTTCAGCCCCTGCGACGATGAGGATTTTAGTTTTCAAGGACAGTCCCGACGTTCCACCACAAAGCTCATCTCCACAATGAAAGCCTGGAAAATGTTAGCCAATGGATGCCAGGGATATTTGGCTAATTTGGTGGACAAGGAGCAAGAAGAAGAATTGACACCGGAAGGAGTCCCTATTATTAGGGAATATCTGGACATCTTTCCACAGGATCTACCCGGACTTCCACCGGAGCGTGAGATTTCCTTCGAGATCGAGTTGCTACCGGGAGCTGCACCAGTGTCAAAGGCGCCGTACAGAATGGCACCGGCCGAGCTAAGAGAACTCCAAGTACAGTTGCAAGAGTTACTCGACAGAGGATTCATCCGACCAAGCCACTCTCCATGGGGAGCACCTGTCCTGTTCGTAAAAAAGAAGGACGGATCGTTGCGCATGTGCATCGACTACAGAGAATTGAACAAGCTGACGATCAAGAACAAGTACCCACTGCCCAGGATCGACGATTTGTTCGACCAGCTTAGAGGAGCAGAAGTGTTCTCCAAAGTGGACTTGCGATCAGGTTACCACCAACTTCGAATCAAAGAGTCGGATGTGTTCAAGACGGCTTTCAGAACGCGCTATGGGCATTACGAGTTTTTAGTAATGCCATTCGGATTGACGAACGCCCCAGCTGCATTCATGGATCTCATGAACCGAATTTTCAAGGAATACTTGGACAAATTTGTCATCGTTTTCATCGACTGACATTTTGATCTACTCGAGATCTAAAGAGGAGCACGAACAGCACCTCAGGCTGGTAATGGAAATGTTGAGGCGACATCAGCTATACGCCAAATTCACGAAGTGTGAATTTTGGCTGGAGAAGGTTCACTTTCTGGGGCATGTAGTATCAAAAGAGGGAGTTTCTGTAGATCCAGCGAAGATTGAAGCGGTTAGCTCATGGCCGACCCCCAGGAACGTTACCGAAATACGAAGCTTCCTAGGGCTCGCTGGATACTATCGACGCTTCGTAGAGGGATTCTCCAATATAGCAGCACCCCTCACGGCCCTCACCAGGAAGGACAAAAAGTACGAATGGACTCCAAAATGCGAGGAAAACTTCCAGAAGCTGAAGAGAAAGCTGACAAGTGCCCCAGTGCTCATCATTCCTAATGTTGATGTGGGAAATTTCGTAATCTACAGCGACGCTTCTAAGATTGGATTAGGAGCAGTTCTGATGCAGGACGGAAAGGTAGTAGCTTATGCATCAAGACAGCTGAAGAATCATGAACAGAATTATCCTACGCACGATTTGGAGCTAGCAGCGGTGGTCTTCGCACTTAAAATATGGAGGCATTATCTGTATGGAAACAAGTGCGAGATCTACACAGATCACCAGAGCCTCAAGTACATTTTTACTAAAAAGGAGCTGAATATGAGGCAAAGAAGATGGCTGGAGTTAGTAAAGGATTACGACTGCGAAATCCTTTACCACCCTGGAAAGGCCAACAGGGTAGCCGATGCGCTGAGTAGGAGATCAGTAGGCACACTGATGTCCATTGAAGCACTTTCCCAGGCGTTGCAGAAAGAGATCAGTAATTATCAACTGGAAATAATCACCGGGAGATTGGATTCACTGACTCTTCACTCAGATTTGCTGGACAAAATCAAGGCGCATCAGGGAGAAGATTCTTCGTTGAGGAAGGCGCGACTTGCTGATCAGGACAGCAAGGATTTTACGACTTCTGCAGATGGAATAATCCACTTCAAGAGGCGGATTTGGGTTCCAAAAGTGAAGGATTTAAAGGAACAAATCCTAAAGGAGGCACACCAGACGCCATATTCTGTACATCCGGGAGCTACCAAGATGTACAAGGACCTCAAGGAGACGTACTGGTGGCCCAACATGAAGAATGAAGTGGCAGAATTCGTATCGACTTGCTTAACTTGTCAGAAAGTTAAGGCAGAGCACCGACATCCCGGAGGCGAACTACAGAAAATTGAACTCCCAGAATGGAAATGGGAGCAGATTACGATGGATTTCGTAGTAGGATTGCCAAGGACGACAAGTGGGAATGATACGATTTGGGTCATTGTCGACAGATTGACCAAATCAACCCATTTTATCGCCATCAAAGCCACATTTTCAGTAGAAAAATTGGCTGAACTCTACGTAAATCAAGTCGTCAAGCTTCACGGAGTGCCAAGATCGATCATATCCGACCGCGATGGGCGTTTTACTTCGCGTTTCTGGACCAGCGTTCATATGGCAATGGGGTCGAGATTGAAGTTCAGTACTGCATTTCACCCCCAAACCGATGGTCAATCGGAGAGAACTATCCAGACGCTTGAAGATATGCTGCGATCGTGTGTCTTGGATTTCAAAGGAAATTGGGATCAGAAGCTTCCGTTGATCGAATTCTCGTACAACAACAGCTATCACTCTTCGATCGACATGGCACCATTCGAAGCATTGTATGGGAGAAAGTGCAGATCGCCAATTAATTGGCAAGAAGTCGGCCAGAAGCAGCTACAAACGACAGACTTCATCAAAAAGACCTCCGAGGATATCCAGAAAATCAAACAAAGGCTCGACATGGCTTTCAGTCGTCAGAAAAGTTACGCTGATAAGCGTCGCAGACCTTTGGAATTTCAAGTTGGGGACGCAGTCTTCATAAAGATTTCTCCGATGAAGGGAGTAATGAGGTTCGGTAAGAAGGGAAAGTTGAGCCCGCGCTACACAGGACCGTTCGAGATCCTGGAAAGGGTTGGAAAGGTCGCATACAGACTCGCTTTACCGCCAGAGCTATCATCGATGCACGACGTTTTCCACGTTTCGATGCTCAAGAAGTATATCTCGGACCCTTCCCACATACTTCATCAGGAGCCGGTAGAGGTTCAGACCGATATGACATACGAGGAGAAGCCTGTCAGAATCCTCGATAGGGAAGATAAGGTCCTGAGGAACCGAACGATTCCTATGGTCAAGGTTTTATGGAAGAATCATGCGGTTGAAGAAGCGACATGGGAAGTCGAGAGCGACATGAGAAGAAACTACCCCGAATTGTTCTGATTTTCGAGGACGAAAATTTTTAAGGGGGGTAGATTGTAACACCCGAATTTCTTCGGTTCACATTTTATAGAAATTTTGTGTAAATAATTACCGTAATCGGTATTTCATGAGGAAGTTCGTTTTAGAACTTAATTTTGTGAAACGAGTTCTTAAAATTTATTAAGACTCGAAAACAAATTGCATGAACTCGCAAAAGACCTTTATGAGTGAAAGGAGGTCGTATTTGCACATTTCAAGACAAGTCGACGTTGACCAATAAGTCAGTTAGACCAAAACGGTCGAAAACGTCAAACAAGAATTTTAAAATCGCAGTACGAGTGAAATTACTGCTAAAAACTCATTTCTTGATTAAGATGAGTTTGAATAGAATTAAAATCACCTTAGAAAAATCAAGCATACTAAGTTAGAGTTCAGGGCGAAAGGATTCGGAAAAATAAGAAAAAAATTTTCCGATCGAGTTTTTCACAGATCGAAATTTTTAAATGCGATGTAATTTTCGATACTGGGAATTTAAGCAACTCAGTATTAAAATTTATTGCAATGTGTTGAAATTATACAATTTTTCAAAAAGATTGAACCAAACAAGCCTTTAAGCTTAATTATATCACAATTAAGCTAAATTAGGACATAACCCTACACACACATGGACCAATGAGCATGTGACACCTCACCTATGAGTTGTCAAATCACTCCCCATTTCCCTCCCATAGCAGCCGGCCACACTCAAGCCCCTTTGGGCAATAGCTTGCAAAAATTGGAGGACCAAATAGCAAGTTTAGAAGCAAATTTGCATTGGAAAAGAAACCTAGGATTTCCCCTACCTAGAGGCACTATTCCTAGGGATTTCAAGCCCCAAAGTCAGCTGCCATTAACCCTCTTTCTCAGCCAAAGACTTTGGCATTTCCACTCCAAGAAATCCGAAGGAGAGAGAGAGAAAGAGAGAGCTAGAGAGATCAAAAGAAATCAAGCCAAATTGTGTGAGAAAACCCCCCTAAAGTTCGGTTTTCTTGAGTGATCAAAGGAGAGATTGTTCAAAATTTTTCCCCTCTTTTTCTCATCATTGCCGAGTGTTTGGGAGGTGAGAAAATCCAAGAAAAATTTCGGGTTTTAGCTAGAAGCAAGGGTGGAGTTAAGGTGTGAGCTAGAGCCAAGAAAATCAACCATTTTGGTGGGTTGGTGCTTAAGGGCTCCACGGATTTTTTTAAGGTAAGAGTTTTAGGTATTTTCTTCTCTTTTGTCAAGTTTAGTTGGGGGAGGAAGCTAACAAATTTTGTGACCATTTTTGAGGTCCAAATCGAGCACTTTGGAGGATAAAATCTCAACTAGGATCAAGCTTTTGCACTCTCGGATTTTTTGAGGTAAAAAAATCCGAATTTTTACCCTAGTCTTTGGTTCATATTTTTAGTTCATTTCTCAAGGGTTTTATCATGTATTTCAAGCACAAAGTTGTAAGAGCTTAAGCTCATGATTTCGGTTTTAGCCCTAAATAGCTTAGGATATATTTTTATGCTTGATTTAGGTTTTTGGGTGATTAATTTTGCATGTTTGGTTGTTGTTATGCTCTATGATATTTGTGTGTTAGAAATGCATGCTAGGGTTTTTATTTAAGTCCCTAATATGTTTATCAAATTTTTAGAAGCATGTTTTAGGGTTTGTATGATGATATGAATGAACTATGTGGTATGTATGTTTTCTCTCAAAACCGTGGACCAAGGGGTCTCGGCTTTGACTCAAATCCGAAAACACGGGATTTAAAGTTTTATGTGTATGAGGGACGTTAGTAGACGTGCATGTGTTAGTAGGTCCCGCTTTGGGCGGTCGAGCTAGAGCAACGCATAGAGACGTAAAAATTGGACTAACACCAAAACTGCTCTCGGGTCCAACACCCGGAAGCTCGGAAAAGTGGAATTTACAGGTCCTTCGAGGCCGAATGGGTAAAAACTCAAAACATGAAAGTTGTTCGTTAGGGTGTTTCCTAGGGGGCTTCGTGAACAGATTTAAAAAATAAGGCTCCAATGGCCTTTGTTTTTAAGAAAAACCGAGAACTGGTCAGGGTGACCAAGTTCCAACGATTCACTTGTGTTCAAATAAAAAACTGGTATCAATTGAGCCAGAATCAGAAAATGTTCAAAACATGAAAGTTTTAGATCTTTTTGTTAGCTACAACTTTCATGAAGAAAGCGTTCCCAAGTTCATTTTAGATTTTAAGTTATGAATTTTCAAACAAAAGCCGTGCAGTGAGCAAAATCTCATGCACGTGATTTTCTAGACCAATGACTAGGAAAAACATTTTCTAACTTTCAAACATCATTTTCAAACCCGAAAACCGCTCCAAAGACGGTTTTCGATCCCCAAATGTTTTACATAAATATTTTCAGGTGTTTTGTAATTTTCAAAGATAAGTTTGGGTGCTATTCACCAAACTTACTTAAATGAACAAGAAAACGATACTTTAAACAAGTCCAAGATTTTCAAGGTTAAAATGAAAAAGATACTCCGTTAGTAGTCGGAAAATTATTCCGAGTTACTAGGGCCTTGCCCAAGCCCAGAGTTAACCTCGCAGATTGAGGTTTAAGTTAAGATTATGGTTCTCTACAAGAACCCTTAATTAATAATTCCGTGATGGGTTACGTCATGTGACCCCTTCACATGTATTGGTAGAGGGACATATAACCGATATATTTATAGGTTGGTTTAATCCGACATTAAGTGATATTAGAATAGAAACCTTACGTGTAAACGTCCATGGGCAGGAGGTGACCTGCGAGTGTGCCCGGAAAAGGGGATTCGATCACGCGAACGACGAAAACAAGTAAGTACAACCACCGCCTACAGCTTAGGCTTTGCTGTGATACTTGCCCAAGTATGTTATTGTTAGATGTATGCTAGGGGTGTATGCCTTATTGTATGTTATGTTGTTATTGTATGTTATGTTGTTGTTGCTATGTTATGTTGTTGTTGCTATGCTATATGCCATGTTAATTCTATGTTGTATGCTAAGTTATGAAGTATGATAAGTCAAGATAAGTTCATGATGAATGTTAGGTTATGATTATTAAGATATGAAGCATGTATGTATGAGAAAGCGAAGCATGTTCACGAAATCTTATAAGAATAATAAGATCAAGTATGACATGACAAGATGAAAAGAAAGTAAGTTGGCGAGCAAGTCGCCTGTGTTGTACCGACCCGCGTCAGGTCGGGTTGGACTATGGTTTGAGTTGGAAAAGGACTGGCCGCCTCAACCACTCCATAGTCGCGCGCCCGGTACATACACACAAGTAAGGGGCCCATAAGTAAGATAAGTAATGAAAGTACGTTAAGAATGAATTGAGCATAATACGAGCATAAAAGGACCATGCATTATGATGTGTATGTTATGCTATGATGAATGAAGTTAAGAAGTGGTACAATATGCATGATAAGTTAAGTTAGGATATGTAAAGTCAGATTATGTATTGGTTCGCGGTATAGGAGTTGTACTTGCTGAGTTTTCGCTCATTGTTTGAAGTTTATGTTGTAGGTAAACAGCCTGCTTTGAAATAACTGCATGGTGGAGGGTGAAGCCGGTGGCTGTGAAATGATGAACGGGTTGGGGTTCGCAACTCAAAAAGGGTTTAAATTAATATATCTATTTTGAGAAACAGACAGTTATTTGATTTGCGTATGAATATATTTTCTAAGTATGATGCTTCCGCTAATATAAAAAAAAAAAAAAATCCCCACTAATTTCATGATCAAAATGGGATAAAACAAGTTCAAGTTCAAGTAAGTCAAGTTCAGTGACGGCCTGTGCAAGGCGGGTCGTCACAACAACTCTGCCTACATCATAGGCAAACAGTTTTAATGTTTTACATGTTTTTCAAAGCTCATGCATTCATGTATGTGTTGCATATGATTTATGCTATATTATTGTGGCATCATGAGCATGCTCACTAATGATAATTCACATGGTAAGAAGATTATGTTTCAAGTAAGAAACTATTTTTAAGAAACTGCTTTCAAGTAAGAAAGTGTTTTTCAAGTATGTTCAAAGCAAGAAAAAAGTTTTAAGATTCTAAAGCAAGTTTTCAAGTATAATGGTAAGCAAGTTGCCTTGTGTCGTACCTACCTGCACTAGGTCGGGTTTGGTCCATGGTTTGAATTGAATTGGACTGGCCGCCCCAACCACTTGATGGCTGCGCGCCACGGTACATACACTCATGTTAAGTAAGGGGCCCAAAGAAGTGCTAACCTAAGAATGCATAAGAAAGCATAATGAAAGCATAATTGGTTCATGCATTGTTACAAAAATATTTTTACGGAATGAAAGTTGTACTTGCTGAGCGAAAGCTCATGACTTACGTTTATGCTATAGGTAAGCTACCTATTAGCAATGCTTGATACAAGACGGTGGGGCATGGTATGGCTATCTGTGAAACTTCGATATAGAGACAGCTACGCGTTTTGTAATAATATATATGTTTATGTTTCTTTTTTTGCTATATTTATACTCTGCTATTCAAGTTCGATATATCAATACTCAACTGAGAAAGTGTATATATATATATATATATATATAAGTACATGGTCGAGTTGGATTTCAAATTGAAAAAAAAAAAACTTTATTCCGTATTTTTTTTAATTGAATAAGCTAAGTAATTATTTAAGATCGGTATGGTAACGGCCTATATTAGGCGGGTCGTAACATAATCAATCAACAATCCAAAAACCAACAAAACCAAACATCAAGTCATCGCTAAAAACACAAATAAAACCCAAAAAAAAAAAAAAAATCACAAAAAAACCCAAACTTTTTATACCGAAATTCCAACAAAAACAAATATCAATTTCCAAAACACCAATATCAAAACCAACATAATCTAACAAAAACATTTAGTTTCACAATCCACAAAATATATGAAAATTTAGAGAAAAAATTAAACTCACAAACACAAACTCACAAAAAGCGAAAGTTTGAAATAGAGGTCGGGGGGAACTCAACAATGGTTGCGGCAGAGGAACGCGACCATGGCGAAGATGGTGTCGTCGGTGTTGGATTTTGGGGATTTAGGTATTTGGGGATTTTTGGGATTTTGGGCTTAAAAAGCTTCAAACTTACAGTAAAGATCAAAGAGAGGAACGGGGAGGGACGGAGGAATAAGATAATGGAGGATTTGGGATAGAATTGCTTGGAGAAACGGAAGAGGGCTGAGAGTTGGTCTGGAAAATTTTCAGAGAAAATGAGGAAGAAAGAGGGCTTAGGTGGTTATATTAACATATTTAGCGATGGCATTTTGTGGTCGCTAAATCTAAAGTCGTTACTAAAAAACAATTAAACGACCTCAGTTTAGCAACTTAACTAAAAATGGCAACGAGAATTAGCAATGGCTTGTCTAAAAGTTAACTCAAATTTTCACGAAAATTTAATAACCGCCATTAATTACTGCATCTTTTTCATGGGGAAATTAAAAAAAAAAAAACATTTAGCGATGATAAGTCGCTAATGGTCGGTCAAAAAATATCGTTGACCGACTCTGACACATGTGATTCCAACCTTGCAACATGTTGGAATTCAACGATTTAGCAACGATAATAGTTGCTGCTAAAAACCAATTTTGGCGTGAAAATTTGTCTTCATTGATGTTGCTGGCGGGAACAACGTTTAGTGATGATGTGTCATTGCTAAAATTGTTAATTTTTCTCAACACAATTTCCGATAATGGCTTTCCCACCCACAAACCACATTAGCGACGACATGTCATTGTTATATATCTCATATTATAGCGACGACCAAGTCGTCGCTAATTTTGGTTATTTAGTAATGACAAATATCGTCACATTAGAGGCTTTTCCTAGTAGTGACTAGTCCTAAGTTATACACACACATATATAGTTACAACTAGCATAAGCCATTTTCTTGATTCTTCAGGTATTTTTCTTTTCTTTTTTCTTTCCTATGCAGTTCTTAACAAACTTTAATTTAGTGAAAAAAATTGGTTTTCTAGTTATTTTTACCAATTCAACTCCTCATTCTTCAAAGATATCTTACTTGTTTGGAATATAGTGCTTTGATGTATAGCACGCCGCCAGTCAACACTCTAAGTGTTTGTGTTATATATATATATATACACACACACGCACACATATATATATTTGGTAAAAGTGTGATATTTATTTTGAATGTTAAAACAAATATCAATTACACATTAAATGTTTACTTGAAGTGTTAAAAAAATGATAAGTATGAGAAAATATTTATTTTAACAAATACTTTTCATTTTATTTCAAAAATTTTAGTTGTTCAAGTGTTAGAGTACTATCCCATGCCAGATTCCCATGTGTCACGCATATAGGAATCTCTAGACTCTCACTAGCTTTTAGTGTTTGGAAATTCATATAATATTATTTTAGTATTGAATAAGATTCAACAATGCACACACACTTATTGATTAAAGTATTGGAAAATACAATATATATCAAAAGACGTAGGGGCATTTGATCATCAAGAACT